>OMNM01034575.1:0-10466 GCA_900302745.1 Parablennius parvicornis | reverse complement strand
TTGTGTTCTCTGTGTGTGTGTGTGTATGTGTGTGTGTGTGTTTTTGAGTGTGTGTGTGTGTGTGTGTGTGTGTGTGTGTGTGTGTGTGTGTGTGTGTGTGTGTGTGTGTGTGTGTGTGTGTGTGTGTGTGTAAAGATGACAGCACCATCAACCAACAGTGGCTGAAGATAGGAGGATGCGTCCAGACAATTTGAATGAGGTCAACCTGAAACATTAAAGCTAAAAATACGTTAAGGGTCATCGCACATCATCGTGTGCCTGCGTGAGAGGCCCTTTGTGTACACACTGTACCAGACAGGCTATTAAACTAGCATTACCATGTTAAGGGGGGCTTGACATGTGCACTGATGTACTGTTTAGAATTTTCGTGCTGGAGTGTCACGGTAATGTGTTGCAAACATCTCGCTCTCGCTTCAGAACATAAATACAGTCTTTTTGGGTTCTGTCAAATGTTACCTGGAGTATTCTGATAGAATCTAGGATTCTGGTACATGTAAATATTTTGTACCAGTTTTCAATTACCTCACACCACACACAATGATAAGACTGTAAATGAAGGTATACAGCATACAGGGATGTTGATACTCAAGGGGGGGTTTATGTAAATGTCGCATCTAAATATGATGACAACCAGGATAAGACTTGCATTTGGAAAACTCAAATCCATGTCTACTAATGGAACCCAAAGTGAAGCAAAGTAGTGACAGGAAGAACTCAAAACAGATGGGTCAAGGATTTATCTGACAGGGAGGTCACCCGCCATGAAATGAGAGATCGACCAAAAGGAGTGAACTTTGCTATGAGAAATGGAAAATAAGGGGCTCAGCACAGCAACTGAATTTGCTCTTTTATGTAGAAAAATGTGTGCAAAACACAAATATTCACCATGTTTGTACAGTTGCATGCAGGTACGCCCCACAGAGTGTGGTCATGTAAGAAGTGAATAAATTAATTTTTAATTTCTTCACTTGCTTTACATGAATATCTCTTAATCCATTGAATTTTGCTTCCCATGTTAATGCTGCAGCTGGATTCATCAAGACATTCTTGTCCTGTTTTTTCACAATCCATGTCTTTAAATTGTATTTCCAACTGATTTGCCTCATCTGCTGCTGCTGCGTGAGAAGGTGGAGGACTGTTTTCTTTTTGCTGAAAGTGCAGTGAGGCTGCGCAGTAGTTGGCAGGAGCCGTAATACTTTCTCCCTGTTGGTCCGAGTTCCACTCACTTGGCTGCCCCTTTCACTGACAAGGCGATGGAAAGGTCCACGCCGACAAAACTCTTGAGATTGTCAGCGACCGTCAAGGAGAAAGGACACGAGTGCTGTGTTATGCATCTCTGGTCCAATGTGGCTCCACTTACTGTCAGGAGAATTTCCTCACTGCGTGTGATGAATTCAAGGGGTAACGCTCATTTCACGCGCAGCAATGGAGGAGGATGTCTGACTGCTGCTACCAAAACAGTTCTCGTCACCCACAGAAGAGAGAGATCAAAGGCACCAGGAGAGGGGAGGAGCCGTATCTCACTGAATGGATGATTAGATTGTGCGGTATTCGTCATCTGAGTAAACACAAGTCATTGCAGTGACCTGTGTGGAATCTTTTCCAAGGGCAGAGACTTTTTGTGAGGTCAAACTTGTTTTTCAGATGCACTGAATAGGGATTTTTGTGGGTATATATTTATTTTCTTTGACAAGCTAAAGCTACTCAAGAAGTTTAGGTGTTGCATGTCATCAAAGGAAAATTAATTAAATGAAATATCATGTAACATATATTCAATCCTCTGTCATTAGTGGTGGAAAATAACCTATATTTCCTTACCGAAGAGTGAGGATATCTGAAGATCATAGGTTCTTTCACTCGCAAAACGACAGCCATGATAGCTGTGCTCTTCTGACTTGTGAGACAATGAGTTTAACATGTGAGTGTATGGGCAGTTTCTTCTCACATCTCAGTTCAGAAACTATTTGTTGTTGAAAATAAGAGTTGTGAAATTAAATGTCATGGATTTTCTATGTATTTTGGGAAAGTCAAAAACTGTTACCCAGTTCTAGGTGTTATGCTGGTGCGTTGTCACATTAGTAGGTTAATTTTCAGTTTATGCTCATAAGTATCTCAGAAAGGTTCCACCTTAGTGGTACTGGGTTGGACTCCCTTTTGATTGTCCCATGATGGATAATTTTTATAACTCACCTATGCCTGATACAATTTAAGAGAAGCCACACTTCTGCTCAGAAAGCTTTGAAGAAACACTGAATTTTTTTGTGTTTTCTTTGTTCTCTTTTCAATCTTTAGTTTTCTGGGTGTGAACAGTTTTGTGTGTTTATGTTTATGTTGGTATGTGGAAGATATAAGACGGGAGGAGATGATTGAGAGAAGTTATTTAGCTCATTTAAAGGGAAGAGTCATTGGCCCAAGTGATATTTATCGCCTTTTGACACGGGCCCTTTTTGTTTTGTTTAGTTTTTTTCCTCGCCATAACACTCAGTATTTTACTGCTGCTCATTACAACTTTACAGAAAATTGCTTCATTTCATATGAAAAACAGGAAATAAATTGGCACCTGGCCATTGGGAGCAGCCAAAACATTAAAGCTTGTCTCGTAATGGGTCAGTATAGCCCTCAGCTTTATCTTTTGCGTGCCATGCTAGTGGTTTGATGTCAGTACATTTTTTTTGTGGTGCGTTTTTGATGTGTTTTGATGTGAAGCAGCACAAACAGGAAGTGTTAGATTCCTGCTACATGGAAATGACTGGCAAAGGATGTCATTCTTCAGTAGCTGCAGATATTTATTTGAAAAACTGAATAAAAACCCCAGTGTTTTTTTTTTTTTGTGTATATCATCACTCTTTCAAAGAGTACAAGTCAATTAAACTATCAACCAGGAATGTTCCTGGCAACTAACTATATCTGAAAACTGAATCACACTACTTTAATCAGACTAGTCTAAGAAAGGAAAACACTCACAGAACAGTCTAAACTTACCACATTGTGTAGTTAAGTATATGATACACTGTCCCTCAAAATATTGTTCATATTGAGAGTCCTCTGAAACCATTAATCACAAACTTTGACAACTGCATTGGATTTTAGATGCTGTTGAAGTTCAAGGCACTTTGCCTGGTGGACTGTAGAGTGCTGATACAGTGTTTTCGGTCTTCAAATAGTCCAATATTAATCTTTTATTGTACGTCCTCTAACCTTTTTATTTCACCTGCTGGTTTATTGCAGTCTGTCAGAGACAAAAGCAGCCTTAACAGCAAAGTTAAATGTTGCTCCGGGATTGTTGGAGTTCAGCAGAGGAACATGAGTTCTTCTGTGGAGAAACAGGTGACGGTGAAAGTAAAAAAAAAAAAAAGAAGAATTTTAAGACAACCAGAAAATGTTTTTTTGGCAAAACTGCCCTCATATCCTCAGCCAGACATTATATTAGGCACCTGATTTAAAAAAAAAAAAAAACACTGGTTTTCTCCAAGTCCTTTATTTCCTCTCCTATCTGGCCGCCATACACTTATTGCCTCATGATGTCTCATTCATCGTCTACTTATTATCACTTTACCATGATTTGAATCTGTTTTCTGATATTTTAACCTTTGGACTGCTTGACATTTCAACTCCTGTGATTTGTGGTTGTTTTTGAGGACTCTGTTTATCACCTGGAAAGTTATGAAGGAATTCCCCATAAGGGATGGATAAAGTTTTCTTAACTGAATAGAAGTATGGTTATGCTGGCTTATCTGGACTCTAACCAGCGCTATCAAACATCCCAAAACAGCTTTTGGCATTAGAAAGAAGGGGGCGAGCATGTTCACAAAATTTAAAAGTTTAAAAAAATCTCAATCTTGTACAGAAAATTAAAGATAAAAATGTTTTCAAAAGCAGCATTCCTCCTTTTTTTTTTACTCCTGATGATGAATGAACGGGGTGTTTTCTAATACTGATGAATTTTTTGTGAATGTTTAAAAAAATTTAGTCATTAAGAAATATTTAAATCAAAATAATCAGGATCAGTGGATCACATAAAGTTACTTTTTAATACACAAAAGTGTCTCCTTTGACTTTTTTCTCAGATTTTTAAAAATGCACCACTGTTACCTTGTTAACTGTCTGGATCTGGTCATTTTAATCATCTATTTGATCACTGTTTACACTTTTGCCAAGTATAAAATGAGCTTTGCTTGATTACATCACAAGAACCTCATCTGTGGTTTTCCTGTCAGGACAACCTTGGCATTAATTTTATTTGAGGTGCAGCCACATGTGGAGGTTTTCTGTGGAAACGTGCTTCAATATCTCTGCACTCGTGCTCACACAATCGGGAGAAAACCAATTTTCCTTCTCTGTGGTACTTTTTACTAATGCAATTGGTACTTAATCTCAGTGTGGTTAGATTATATAAATTGTAGTGAATGAAAAAAAAAGCCAATTGGAATCTTTTTTCACGTCTTATTGCATTATATTGGAAATGGAAATTATTTCTCCTTTTATAGTGTGTTTTTCCCTGCATTGGCAGTTTGAAGATTCAGTGGGCATCCAAACCTTGTGGATGACAACAAGAAATAATTCTCTGACCCCAGAGGAGCACCATTGACTGTAAATTAATATATGATCCATGTGTTTTTAAGATTGACTACTATTCACCTTCCATTTCTGTTTTTTGAAGGTGGGGAGACGAGCTCATACAGTAAAGTCACTGATTCATTTATCCACCTAACTACTAACCCTAACCAAGAGACACTTTCACTCTTCATCTCTGTTGATTACCAGGTCTTAACTGTCCTGAGACATTTTTCTTCTCTTTATTTACATCAATCACTTTATTTTCTTTATCCAAAACAAAATTGCAAAAAACAATCATGTTGTTACATCAAAATCAAGGTTACATTTAGCTTATCATAGCTCATAGTTAAAAAAATATTCACTTCAGTTCACACGAACACAAATCATGTTACAATTAGAGATACTTACTTTTAATTGTTGCAGCTCATAGGATTTAGTTATCAGAAAATAAATGACAAAAATATTGATCCTTCCATCCATTTTCAATACAAAGGTTGGCTCACAGGGACTGGAATCTGTAGCAGCTGACATTGGAGAAAGGACAAAGTGCATACAGATACTATATTCAAAATTTTTTTTTTTTTTTCCATTTGTATTCACCAATTCTCTGAATACCTGAAGAAAACCCATGCGGACACTGGGGGAAAGTTCAAATACAAAAAAAAAACCCTTGGCCTTCTTGCTTTAAGACTATTTTTAGCTTAATGGGGGAAAAAAAACAGCAAATATCTGCATTTTTTCACAGGTTCTAGTGAACTGTTCATAAAACTGAGATAGTTGCATATTATTAGTCCTGTGATTAGCTTATCACTAAAGAAATAAGATAGCAGTTATTTAACATATTAACATGTCAAAGTCATCCGATTTTATTCTATTCTACTTGTTAGGTAGAAGACAGATTTCATCATCCCCTGCAGGGAAACATCTGGACTTTTGGAGAAGACATTATTGGGACACTGTCAGGGATCATGAGCGTATAAAGCTGCAGGGACTGTCATTTCTGGACAGGGACTTTATGAAGCTGTCTGTAAAATGTGTTCACGGGTTTTAATGCATTGGAATTGTCTGTCAGCCAACTGCATTTGTTCCGCGCTCACAATCGGAATGAGTGAATACAACTCTGCCGTTACACTTGATGAAAGGTGACACTAATATGTTTCTCATATATTACATTGAAAACACTGTAACTTCGTTAACAAGGAGTTTAAGGTTCAGCTCCAATTCTGTGTGGCTGATGGCATGAAACATTGTACAGTATACTCTGAGGGACACCAACAGCCGCTGTGGATGATCTGCTATGTTCTGAATTGAACTGAATGAGTTTAAAATCTGTGCGACACCACTTTTAAACGTTTTGCCTCATGACCAATGAGATGAAGCAATGTTGGGAACCATTTTTGTTTTTCCAGCGCTCTTTGTTGTTTGAATGTTTTTGCAGATTTGACCAGGTATAAGGAATAAGACGGCCTAACATGTATGTATGATTTATTGCTCTTGGTCTGGACAGCCGATCACACAAAGCCTACAAAAGTATTAATCTTGTCATTATACAAAACAAGTATATTCCTATTTTCTCAGTCACCACAGGATTTGGCATACATACTTCTCATAAAATCACAAGTTGAAATTTTCTTAAAAAGGGGGCAGACCTACCTTTCAGACAGTTTTCCTACAGTTTAATACGCAAACTCATTATTTCTGGCATTTATGACGCAGCAGTAGATCCTGACATTCAAGGATGGTGGGCTTTGTTTGTGAATACTTTAGTTACGGTGCTTTGATTTAATCTGACCTTAAACTTTATACAGGGGTGACTGGTTGTTGGGCTGAGCCCCACCTGGTGTCATCAGAAAGGACTTTATGCAAAGTCTGGTATTAATTCTTGAAGATTATCTACAATACTTTCTTTTCTGTGTGTAAAATGTCATCCTAAATTGCACATAATTAGTGTATGAGGACTCCATTACCTGGTTATTGGTCACCAATTGAACAGTGAACAGCTGGATTAATTGGCTTTACTGCTGTAGTAACAGTTTGTTGGCCTGAGTTTTAGTTCAGGAATAACGAGGAAGTCCCCCTTCAGTAAACAGTTTACAAAAAACATTTACAGAGCTGATCCTCACTGGAGAGAACAGCTTCGGATATTGCCGAAGCTGAAGCTAACAATTGGCGCAGTGACAAGGAAACACAGCACTTCACTTCTCTGATAGTTTTCACAGACATTAAGTAATAACGTAACCACTAAACATAAACTTAAGCAGTTGTAATTGCATTACTAGTGTCATAATCAGTTAACACTTACATGTTTTGATGTTTCCTTGCTGTCGGTATAATCAGTTGTTTTCCCATGTTCAAACTGTAAGTTGTATTTAGTACACAACAAACAAATCTCTCAACTAGGACTAGTGTGCACTTTCATTAATCTTGAATAAGGTGTATGACCTTTTCAACTGTTTTGGAAAAAACTGTCCTCCTCTGTCACATAATGTCACCCGTGCACTGAGTCTACCTGCAGCAACATGTTGATCCGCCCTGCATGTAAAGTTCATCTCACCCATTTCACTCTGTGTGGACATGAGGGATTTATTTTTTTCCTCAAGGAACCATGGCAGCCTAAAGCTTGTGATCTATCTCGTACTGTCATGTAAACCTTAGGCAGGGGATTCTTCTTTTCCTTTCAGTGGAGGTCTTATCATAAGATATTTACAGACACACATTGTGAGTCTTGGTTTGATTGTCTTGCTCATTTAACTCCAATTCAACCAACAGGTGTGCTTTTGTCGCTATAACTCGAAACCGCTCTTTGTGTCTGTTCTAATAGTAATGGAGCCACTTGTCACATGACAGTAGACCTTATTCATAATTATGTCATATCCTCCCACTAGCAAAGCACCATGGGCCTTTCTATGGTGTGGGTGCTGAAGATGGCAGACGTGTCGTTAAGATTAAAGCCAGCTCTGGTGAAACGGGCAATTTTGCAAATGCCTGTGATAAAAGACAACAGTTATGATGATCTGTGGCGCTATATTCATTGTTGTGGCTTAAGGAGGATAAATGAAGTCCCATGTACTTATACACATATAAATGGCGGTGAGTACCACGGGAAATACTCATGATGCTTTGCACACAGAAGGATATGACGTACTCATGAATATCCATGCAATTGGGTTTATTTTGGGTGAAAATGGATGTTGCTGGAATGTTTTAATTGTTTGTTTTTCACAGCTGAGTCTTCCTCAGCCTCCATTGACTTGGAGATTGAGATCGCCTGTGATCTGATTGCAGAGCTCCTCCTGATTGGCCGGCCAATCAGGAGCATGTGGATAAAAGAACAGAGAGCAACTGTTTGTTCATCTTTGCAGAGGTTGTGAGGGGAGGCGAATTGTAGATTTGCAAAGTTAATGCTGCTTTTTTTTTTTTTTTTCCCTGTCATTATAACACTGAGGAATCAACAACAGTAAACAAAGAATGGGATCAAATGTTACTCTTTGAAAGGTTGGGACTCCAGCCCCTCACAGATCTGTGAATACTTGCTGCCAGTTGCTAATCAGACTGGGCCAAACCAGCTCCCGGCAGCTGCCGGTGCCAGCACATCAGCAGCAAGGTTTCCACCTCAGTCTGTCTAAACGCTTTCAGATGAGAAAAGTCCCTGACGTAGGGGAGCATTAGCAAACGCCAATTAGACTGGCTCAAGAGCATTTTCCATGTGCCTGAGTAGATCAATGTGAGAGTCTAGTTCCAGGATTTTCCTTTGAGGTATTATTTCCCAAACACTTTGAGTATGAGGTTCTATGTTGACCCCATGTGTAATAAAGCTTTCGTTTTGGCCTGAATGTGGACCATCAGGACAGGAGGTATCCTAAAGATTCAACAGTTAAATCTTTATTGAATGTAGCTAGACATCTTGAGAAAATAGATTCAACATATTTGGAGGCTTTTCATATAATGAGTCAAATAATAAAGGTCACTGGAAAAGGACTTGTAATGAAAAGCTTGGACACATTGTGTGTTGTGACTCAGCATCAAGCTAAATCCCCAACAACATATGGTCTTTGTAAGGTGATTTTTTTTTTTTTTTTTTTTTTAATGTCCTCTGCCTTGTCCGTGATTAGTGTTGACATGATAATTAATAATTGGGATTATCACTCTGGTTGCTCTCACTTCAAAACAAAAACAGACTGTTCCTCAAAAACATGGGGAGTGTGGAAGGCAGCAGCTAGGACTGCTGCCAGGGGGGAACAATGGACACTTTGTGCTTCTGCTTTAGGATGGCTGGCCTTGCTGTGCTCCTATGGTCACCTCCTGAAGCTCCTGTCTCTGGGCATTCCTGTCATGCTGCACATGTACAGCCAGTGTGCTAGAAAACGAGGGTTCACCAGAATTTGGATGTTTCATCAAACCCGACATCCCAGTAAGTTTCAGTTCCCAGTTAAACCGTGTTCAGGTGCATTTTTCCTACTGGGAATTGGGGTCTTTCCCAGCTCAATACAGTGGCAAAAAGTACTTTACAGAGCCATTGTAATCACATTGATCTGTTATTTTGTTGGAAATAACAACAAAATACCTGAAATATTCGTTGAATAGATATATCAGGGATTTAGGTGTAGTTGTATGTAAACATTGCAAAGTAGACTTTGCCTTCAATGGTCTGGTGTATATTACATTTTCCCTTAGTTTAGCTGTTTGCAACCTGTGGCTCAGCAGATGCAGTGGCTTCCTGTAGCTTTTGAAAAATTGCATTTTAATATGGAAATGAACTGTATTATTTTATTCACAATTGTGTTTCACAACAGATAATTTTTCAAGGAGACTCATATCTTGCAAAAATCAGTGGTCAACTAAAAGATGCATTTGCATCCCTCCCCTTAAAGAGTAAAAATCACCTCCAAAAAGGAAAAAAAATTCTGAAGATATAAACACATTTATTTCAATGTGATTAACAAAAATAATTTGTTCTTTTTTTGAACTTTGGATATGTTCTCCAATTCAATCAATTTGTATTTTTTGTTGGGGGTGAAAAGTTGCATAAAAGGAAGTCAAGACAACAGGAACTTGATACAACATTACATTGGAATTAGGTGTTATGTTTTTGTTAGATATTAAAAAAAAAAAAAAAATCCTTCAAGCATCCCCCTGTGTGATATAGTGGGCCTTGAAATAATCATACAGGAAGTTCTCCTTCGTTATTTGACTCAATGTGTCCGGTATAGCTTCAAAGAGCTCTGCATGTGTATAAACTGCACCATCTTCATGGAGTTGTGGTTAGAGAGGAAGCTCATCATATCAGACGGGAGCAGCATGAGAGGCCAATATGACATGACAAGTAGAATTAAACTGGTAATATCAGTCAATAGTATTATACTGCATGTCACAATCCCTCTTCTCTGTCACAATTTACGTCTTCCTGTCTGATGAGCATGACACAGCTCTTTTTCCTCAGCTGAATGTTAACTGTGCTTGTTTCTTACAATCTGACAGTTTGGAGTTTGGAAAAACAATAAGTGACATGAACAGAGTAGAAAAAAACAAGAATTTCGAGCAGTTGTTGGTCAGAAGGCCAATTTGTAGAGGTCAGTGTCAGTCAGTCAGATGTTACGCCTCTGAGCTTTAATAAGAAATAGCTTGTTATAAGCTTTGATATCATCATGCAAAATTTGTACTTCTTCTTCTAACTTAATCCACTTGGATTTATATCAACGATAATAATATTTTATCAGTAATTGTTTATGGAAAGACTATGAAGTTTTTACATGAAATAAGTCATTGTAAGGATGGCTAAGTTCAGAGAGGTAAACTAGGTGCTCTCAGATTTTAGGCTCTCAGACCATGTCTGTTTGTTTGTTTTTTATATATCCTGTCTTAGTTTTTTGTGCATGCACGTTTACCAAAGTGGTAGTTTCAGCATGTGG
>OMNM01034574.1:0-11835 GCA_900302745.1 Parablennius parvicornis | reverse complement strand
TGAAGAAAAGAAAATCATTTTGGTTTGCCTGAAATACATTTATTGTTCTAAAAATGTGTGACGTGATAAAATAATTGACCATTTTACTTCCCATCCATTAAGTTCTTGTTAAGTACAGTTTTTAAAAGTGTTTTTTGTGTTCCTGTCTTGAGTGTCATTCAGTGGTCTTACAAACACAGCTTTTTTAAAAACCACTTTCAATGAAAACTATGAGCTTATTTCTGTATTAAAAAAAACTATTAAAAAACAAAATACTCCATGACATTAGTTAGTCCGTTTATGTCAAAATTGAGCTGAAATTCCACAAATTACCTTCCTGATTGTGTTTTAATTGTAAATGTCACATTGTCCTTCCTGGGTGCTCACAAACAGAACAACACACTGAAAATCCCTCAGCTCTACATCTTGAGTTTTGAGGCGTCCACCAATCTTGATTATTACATTTTCAGAGTCAAGCAACCAATAACGAATCACTGCTGTGGGTGATTGAATCAGCAGCCTTCAGCAGAGGAGCTCGCCTGTCTGGTGACTGAGCTTTGATTCACATTACACCCTCATTAACGGCCTATTAAAAGACAGCGAGAGCCACAGAGACAACCATAATCTGATAACTCTGCTGTAAATAATAGGCTGCTGAGCTTTTCGTCTTTGTGTTTCCTGGTTTTGTCTTCAAAGAAAAGCAATAGCTTTGCCCTTCGTGGTATTAAATCATGGATGTTGGGGAACAGTGAAGCATTTGGTTGATATTGGACATGAAGCACAAAGAAAATTCTTTTCAAGAGCCGTAGTGTTGACGATGGCAAATGGTCCTGAACGTAAATAAACAACAAACATTCCCTCATTCATAAATCACAGCAGTGGATGAATAATGGCCTCAATAAAGATCAGAAAGTCTCCGTACAGAAAACAGATGGAAACGTCCTTTTTTAAAGATACTGATGAAAAAAAATTCAACAAAATCAAATATCCACAAGACAAAGTTAGAAGCGGCTCCAGGCTGCAGGGGCTTATATGGCATACTGTAGGAAAGTCTTGCCGCCGTTGATCTACAACTCTGGGGAACAGCTGGTCATCTCTAAAAATGCTGAGTGTGCACTGAGAGATGCACTGAGGACATTCACAATCAATGACTGAGGGATTGGACTGCACACAGACGCTCCTCTATATCAACCCAAGGGCGAAGAAAGTTGGAAGATTTAAGGGTTGATGTGGTGAAAAAGTTTAGAGATGCAGTCAGAAGTGAGGGGAAGGTTTTAAAGCGAGGAATCATGAGGCGCGTGAGGAAGAGAGGGGTTTTACTGCAGATAGTCGTGTTATTATTTGGATGTCAGCAGTAACCAATGTTAACTTCTCCGTTAACAAACCCTTTAAAAAAATGTTGAAAAAGCTCCACATTTAGTCAAAATGATACTTTTATGAGGAAGAGAGCTATTGTTAAAATGGAGTACTTTGATGTGTAGTTACATGATATAATATGCCTACAATCATCATTTGCAGCTACAAATGTGCAAGAAAATCACATTACAGAAGTTTAAATGTACTGAATTAGATGATAAAATAATTAATCTACTCTGCTGATTAGATTTTACTATCTTTAGATGCTAGAATATAAAACTAATTTGAGGAATGACATTGGTTCCTGCTGTAATCTCATTTCATGGCTTATTCATATTCGCTGTTGGCGTGACTTTGCCCAACTGTGGTGATATTGATAAAGTCCAAGATTTTCACATTGACTTCAGAGTATCAGATCAGATTAGATTAGATTGGATGAAGCTTCAGTGCATAGAAAAATGGACAGACACTGTATATTGCCCACACAAAGATAAGGGTAAAAACAAAACAATACAAATTTGAAATGACTAAATACGAAAACACGCTAACGTGAATATCTGATGTAAAAGAAGTTTACATGTTTTAAAGTTGCATAGTGTCAGTTTACCTTGTGGTGATCAGTTTACGTATCCCTGATTCTGCTAAATCAATTCACTGGGTGTAGAGATACAATCTGTTCCCCCTGATAGCAACTAAAGCTACTTCACATATAGACAGGAGGCGGGATTAAAAAAAAATAATCACACATTGATGATGAAACACACCCAATTTGCTCTAATCTCTCATCTATACTTTGTTTTTTTGGACTGAATGCTGCATCCCCAGTATTTTCGTAGTGAAATGAAATACACTTGAATTCTAATTCAATAATGATATAATGTTAACAGCTTGTGAGATTAATGGCGAGGTCCAGAGTGTACCTGCTCCCACAGTGAATGGGGCTTCACTCCAACACCACACAACCCTGAGTTAGATAAAGAGGTAGAGGATGGGTTGAAGCCTGAGATCAATCTAGTTATGTTTTGTATCAGAACTTCATTTATAAAATGTCATTTGCATTTGTCACATTTACAGCACATCCAGTACTAAAATGATCATTAATATTATCTCTGTTTTGAACTCAACCTCTTTTTCTTTTTAATAATAGGGTATGTTATGGATGAATAAAAAGTAAACTATGAAATCAACCTATAAAGAGCCAGAATCATATTCTAATCTAAAGAATAATGACAAGAACTGTTTCATGGTGAAACGCTGGATTATTCTCTTATGAAATCACATTTAGTGCTTATTTTCCCTGAAAAGCACTCTCTCAATGCAACAAGCACTCTCTCAATGCAACAACATCGACAGGCAATTTCAATTCAAAACAATCAAACCAAGATTCAGATCACAAACCCACGGAAGCTTGATATACCAGCTGGGGAAACATTAGAAGTCTCACAGCGTCAGAAGTGCCAACTGTGCTGATTTGCCCCTTGGTCTTAAAATGGGTTCAACATCAGCAGCCGCCAGTCTGGGGGCTCCCCGAAGACACAGCGAGATGCTTACTGTGTGTTTCGCACAGGCAAGCACATACAGTAGCCCACATGCATCGCACCTTTACGATTTCACTGGATCTAATCCAGATATTATCGGAGGCCAGGATCCTGCGCTTTTCTCACAGGGAGAGGTTTCCTGCTCCCCTCTGCATCACAAGTCATGGTACACTGAAGCTTCCCATCGCAATCCTCCATTTACAGTCACCGGGAAAAGCGCCAGCGTCGTGATGGATGTCTGCGACTTAATAAGAGGTGAGAGCTGTCAATAGACAAGATCAATAGGCGTGCTGATGCATATCTCAGCAGCCTGAATTCATAGAGCCACGTTATCATTCTGGAGCAGGATTCATGCGCTGCGCGCACGCACGCACGCATGCACGCACGCACGCACACACACACAGCTTTCAACTACTCTTTACCTTCCGGATCGTGTTCAATAGTCGGAGGGCATTTTATTATGTGATATTTCTCTTACTATTCGAAATAAACACGTGTCTATATCCAATTGGTGTGACAATATAAAAACATGCAAAAATCATCTTCAATGCATTATTAATTGGTAATTCTACTGGGGAAGAAGCTTGCCATGATGCATGTTAGCACCAATTCCCAGTGGACGTATATATTTTTTATTGTTTTATTCCAGCTCCTGCACATTCAGTCTTTGTGTTTCATTGGTGCAGCCTATTGTAAAAAAAAAAAAAAAAAGCTGCTAATGAAACAGGACTTTTGTGTGACTCCAAACACAAATATGTAGGCAATATTAATTAACTTTAAAACAAATCCAACATCAGTCAGCACAGTAAAAACATTTACCGGCCATTGTCTTAACAGGATAAATGCATATCTTTCCTCTCTGTGGTAACAGGTCAGAAATATGACCTTAAACAAGTCACTTACACAACAGAGAGAGCTGCCAACATATGTACTACATGACATATGTTAGGACAGTGTTGGGTATCAGGTGTGTAGGTGCACTCTAGGTTAGGACTCTGCATCATGTCAGTGAAAGGAACAGATGGTTTGAATGATTGAAAACATCCATCATCTCTATTATGTGCAGACCTCGCAACAGGCAAATAACCACAGCTCTTTACATGCATGACATTGATCACTTCCACAAACAAAGTGTGAGCTAGGTTCCCTTTACAGATTGTCCGAAGAACTATGCAGGGGATTAGAATGGGCTCCTTGTGACTTGTAGATTTAATTAACCTAATGTTGTAGCCAAGTCAGTTTATCCTCTTATCAGCTAATTAGTCGCGGAGGAACTTATGTACTGGAGGGTTAAATGTACTGAGAAAATCCACATTCAAAGTAATGTAAAGGCACTCAATCATGGTTTGGGAAAATATCATCAGAAATGCAGTTATGCATTTTAGTTATGTGGGTGAGTGAGTGAGTGAGTGAGTGAGTGAGTGAGTGAGTGAGTGAGGTGAGTGAGTGAGTGAGTGAGTGAGTGAGTCACTGTCT
This sequence comes from Parablennius parvicornis, assembly GCA_900302745.1. Taxonomy (NCBI): domain Eukaryota; kingdom Metazoa; phylum Chordata; class Actinopteri; order Blenniiformes; family Blenniidae; genus Parablennius; species Parablennius parvicornis. The sequence continues at coordinate 7,486 of OMNM01034574.1, read as the reverse complement.
AGCAATGTTTACCTTGTGGTGGATGGATGGATGGATGGATGGATGGATGGATGGATGGATGGATGGATGGATGGATGGATGGATGGATGGACTGACTGACTGGTGTTTTTTGATCAGTTGCAGGAAAACATCCACAAAGCCTGCCAATTCACCAGCCAGTAGTGTATCATTACACAAGATGAGCTATTGCTATGCATGATGGATGACTGATCAGAGTTATCAGAAACAGATTTAAGTAGATTCTTTATGGAGGGTTATTCTTAAAATCAGTCTTGGGAGAAAAAAAAGGTTTTCTCCAGGAAAGCATTGAATCTTTCATATCTTTACATACATTTTACTCCTTTATTCTGTTTTGGCTTATGGAGCGCTGGACTCCATTCCAGCTAACAACCTGCACTGATTAATAACAGTCATTTGAAAGGATGTTTTAAATAATAGAAATACTATAGTAACTGTCTAAAGTGCCATTGACGCACCAGCTCCCTCCTCTACACTCAAAGTTGCACGATCACAAAAAACACCAGATGGATAGAGGCCGTGCTGTGGTCTGTTGTCTGCACAGTGAATCACTTGTTGTGGCTCAGTCAGTCACATCTGCGTTTCCTTGGTAACCATATGGCACAGTCATATAGTCACTAGTGACGTTTGATGAAAAAAATCATCAAGAGATTATAATAAAAAGATGTTTCTGATGGAGTTGTGAGGGAAAACATTGAGAGTTTACTCCATTAACAACCATCCACGGTTGTTTGAGGCAAACAAACCCCCGAACAAATGAAAATCAAATATGAAATTTACTTAAGAATAAGCACTTTATAATCTGCTTAGTAATTAGTGTTCCGCTGTGTTCACTTCACAGCTGTATGTGTGCTCGTCGGTTTGGTGGTTCATTACGAAATGAATCGCTGCATCAGAAGTCTCCACTTGATGAATCGCTGAGATGGCGAGCTGCGAGGCTGCAGGCTGTTTTTTTTCCAATCTGTACTTAATAACACACAGCTGGAGGAGCACTAATTTGACTTTACACTTTATAATAGAGGCACTGGGGCTAACGCTGTTGAGCATTAGGTCAAGAGAATAAGTGATCATCCTGAAAAGCCTTTGTGTTGACACATTATTCATACAGCTTCATCAACAAGGCCGTTGATGCTCTGAGGCTGTTGGGGTATTATCAAGGACTGTGAAACATAAAAATCTCAGTGGAACCTGTGCCACTCCTTATAGGGGCAGTGGTGGCCTGGAGGTTTAAAGAAGCTGACTCGGGAGATCACAGGTTTATATCTCACAGCTGACAAGCAACCACTGTGTGCCACTGAGCATGACCCTTAACCCCCATCGGCTCGCTGGAGAGCCCCACTGCGCTGCTACTTCACATAAATGTGGAGAAAAATGAATTTCCCCAAGGAGATGAATACAATATGATTAGAGTTTAGTTTATAAGTGCTGTGACAGAGTGATCCTGATCATTTTTAATGGTCCATTTTTTAAAAAACTTACAGAAAATTGTATGCAATTTTGCAAACATATGTTGTTTTTTTTTCAGAGTAAGCTACCACGGATCCAGCAATTTGAAAACACATTATCGATTAAAGCAATGATCCGTTTCACTCTTTGGATCATTAAAATTGCAGTTCAAAGCGCTTTTACATTTCCAAGGCACACCGTTTCCAAGTGTGGCTTGTCAGTGGGTTTCTCACAGACGTTACACAGTTGGGGAACTGCAGGGAAGACGAGAGGCAAATATTAATAAATAAATCAGCCACAGTGAGGCATTGGAGTGCAGGAAGTGCATTTTCTATTAAGTCCTGTCAGCAGCACCTGAATAATCAAAGCTTAAAGACGATCAGTCCAGCTCTGTGAGGGCTGTTCAGGTGTAGTTCTTGATTCACAGGCAGCTTCACAATCACTGCAATCACAGCACAAATGACGAAGATGTGAGTTTGATCAATGTGTTTCTTTTTTAAGTTATAAATATATATATTTTTTAAATCACAGACAACAGCACACAGTTTTACTTTACTAATTAAAACGTACCTGGAGCTACAGCTTAATGAAGCAGCTCGCACAGCACAGATAGCCTGTAGACTGCGCTACCGTCACGTGACGTTTGACCATGCACAGGCCTAAATACCCTCCACCCTAATGCTTTGATCATTAAAGAAAATATGCAAGTGATAAGCTCATGCACAGCAGGACATACATGAATATAAAGAAAAAAATACCCTACAATCGAAAAAGCCCACAAGCACATTTTGTGTTCTTACTGTCACACTCAACAACAAAAAAAGCAGGTCCTGTTCAGGGAAAATCTCCTTTAATTGTCCTCGTTGCACGATAACGCTCTTCAGAATTCAGTGTCTAGCTCGAGGACAGAAAAGCCTTGCTGGAGCCCGAAGGCTGTGTGGGTGAAAGAGTTGTCCTGCTGCCTTTAAACATGTCCCTGCAGGGCCATCAAACCTAAAACCAAATTTGAGCCCTGTTTCCCTCACATGCAACCCTCTTACATCCTCATAAGCCTCAATCTGAGCTCTGTGTATGAAACTGATAAATCACAGCGAACTACTCTCCGCCCCAGTGAGACAAATTAGAGCGAGGGCATTGTGAAAAGAAAAATAGTTTTCCCCTGAACTTCAGCTTGTCTGTCCGGCTGATCGGCCAGTTACAGGAAAGTAAAACGAGACCAGAGGAAGAAATACACGCAGCACATAAAGGTCAAAAAAGGTCCTGTTTCATATTAATGAGCTGAATTCAACTTTTCTCTGCTTGGTGCAACACAAGAAGTCGGCTGTAGTAAATATTTTCCATCCTCGATAGGATGTTTTGTTGGCTAACTTCTGAAGAAGTGATGTCTTTAAATAAGCAGTAGATGGCAGAAAATATTTTCATCTCTAATGATTACAAAAGGGTTGTTGTGGATAGGACTGTTTTCAAGCCATCATCATGTTTCCATGAAAATGATTCATAACATACAGTGGATGTACGCTCAGTGTCATCATTCACCGATTCCATAGTTATCGACAATGAACCATCACAAATGAGTGTTTCTGATGCAGTTCTATAATTTCATGTTTCATGGAAGCACTATGATATTAATGCATAGCAGCAGGTCTTAAGCATAAACAGCAGCTACACTATTCCTGACACTCGTGATCTGCTACTGCTTAGTGCTTCACTTCAATATGTGAGTAATACATTTGCATGAGTCTTTAACAGGGACGGCAGCTAAATATGGAATCTGCCAGACAACAGCTCCTTCTCGTGCTACTCTCAGTTCACACAGTTAGACAGGCTATTTGTTCCTCTTACTCCCAGAAAGTACAGCGTGTACAAACAACAGGAATCTTATTTCATGAAAAGATATAAAAAAATATAACATGAATGTGTGTCTATATTGCAACCCCAAGTGACTATTGTAGTTGGATAACGACAAAGTTGTATAAGTTAATGTAACCTATTGGAGGAGGTGGATTGATAGATCTGTCTTATTGATGTACATTATATACACCGCAGCATTATGTGTTGCTGTGACACTGGCAGAGCTATCGTCACTATGTGGGTCCTTGTAATGATGGATTGACTCATTACTTTTAGCTGAAGTAACATGAGTTAGTGGTAGGAAAACTATAATCGGTTATTTTTTCTGACAAACATATTTCGTCCTGATGATGAATGAATTAGTCCAGGATTGATGATGGTTCACTCCACGTGAGTGAAATAGTAACCATCAAAACAACAGCTTTGATGAACGCTAAAGCTAACAATAGACAGACATTGACAGAAGTGTTGCGACTATTTCAATGGAGTCGTTGAGGAATCGGTAGTAATTGTAACTGTGTAGTTACTCTCAATATAGTCATCAGTAATATGTTACTTTTTATATAGCACCAAATACAACACAGTCACTGCGAGGTGCTTTTTACAGAGAGAAATTCAACAGATCCACATGAGCAGGAACAAACCTTTGCAGAAACCAGGCTCAGAGGTGGCGGCTTTCTGTTATTCCAGAGACAAACAGGAGAAAAGCTATCTGACTGACCAGCAGTAAGATAAAATCAGCACTGGATTGTTGTGGTGCAGAGGGATTTGTGTCATACGGAAAAACTCTGTTGAGAGTTAAATAGGTCTACATCCTCATTTCCTCTCTGTAACAGGTCATGATTCCCAATAGGAAGGGTGTTTGTGTGTGTGTGTGTGTCTGTGGGTGTTGGGGGGGAGATCTCATAAACTAAAAAAAGAAAAAAGAAAAAGCTGCTACTCATCCACAAGCTAGAGATAATATATTGTAGTTGTCCTGGCATCACCCAGTGTTAATCAGACTGAGCTGGTTCAAGTTGATATTGATGAATTCTCCATATTCCTCTGAGCTGCACCAAGTGGGAAGAGGATGAATCCACTGCAGTCCCACTGTGTTTTTGCCCTCTTCAAGTGAATATGAATACCTCGAAAAGTATTTACAAAGCCACATATAGACATGCTTTAACAAATGGTCTTGTTTCTTCATATTCTAACACATTTACAGCAAGTTCCTGGAAAATTAAACTTTGTATATCGTTACAAGGCAGATCAACTGAAAAGTTTTTCTCAGTCGACCAGGTGTCGACGGCTTATGAAAGATAAACGTGATCATTCTTTGAAGCTCTCTCATCCAATATACAAGCATCTATCAACACTAACAATCTTTATTTCCACTGTCAAACTGCATTTGATAGAGCTGCTCTCACTTATATGAACAAAAGTTTTTATTTCCCATTTATTAAGATGAAATCTGTTTGGTTCACATGCAGATTGAGCATTTTTCCCCCCACTAAAAGATGAGTAAAATGGTTTAAGATTCATAAACGTGATCCAAATTCGAAGGGGTTTAAACTTTTATTCAGATTTATATTCTCCTCTTGAGTTCAGAATCTTCCTGTTTTGTTGCGAATGAAGATCCTACACAGAAGTTCAACCCACCACTAGATCTCAGCCACTTTTTGCTTAACACCCTCAGTCCAACTGTTTAAAGGGTTCAAGGAGACAGAAGTGGAGAATGTGACTCGTCAGAGCACAAAGGCATCAGAGCCCCAGAAAACACCTCTTCTCGAAGAGAAAGAAGAAAAAAAAAAACTTTTCCCATGAGTATTTTTGTCTTTGAAGTTGCAACAAAAACAGAAAGCTCAAGCCTCTTGGGGGAAAAAAAAGACCCTGCAGTGTCCTCTATATTCATTTATTTCAATATTTTCATCCAGAACACATTGAGGTGAACATACATTGCCCATTTTGTTTTCAAATGATACCTGGCTTGGTTTTCAACTTCATTCCCCTGCAAGGTTTTCAGGTTATTTTGAATCCTGACAGGAAGCATTTAACGTTCTCATGATGGGCAGCCATGAGGGCAAAACAGAGGAATTGCCATCTCCGTCTTCACGCCACAGAAAAACTTCAGGCATTTCTGGAGGCTGCAAAGAGTCCAGTTTGATCTAGTCTGAAATGGTCTGGTGTCATTTCCCCCACACAATGTCTTTTTTTCCAAAACTCCAGCTGCTGCCGCAATTAAATCTAAACATGGATTTGTTACGTCGGCTCCATCTGCTGAAATGAGGGCTCCGGCTCCACTGGCACTGACTCTAATTTGAAATGGCTGAAGGAGCTGTAAACGACCGCAGTGTTTCTGCAAGAACGGTGATGGATACCGAACATAAAGGCTGAATGTATCCAAAGACGTGAGCACGCCTGCAGGCGTTGAAAAGGGGTTGGAAATGTGATCAGAAACCCCGAAACTCCACTCAGAAATCAAGCGAGATAAGGTTGAGAGGTGGTGATGTGGCATTTCCACTTGAAGGTCAGAACATTTTTGTTACCTATGATAAAGTAGAAGTCGCTGTAAAATATAAAAGATTGCCCCCCTTGGTGACGTATAAATCTACCTCAAAGAAAGCTTTTTGGACAATATTTGTGTGGACGACCGCTTGATAACAGGATGGTTCACCGTCTGCAACAGTGACTGATTAACTGCCTTTTTGAGTTGTCCGGATGCAAAAAGTGAGACAGTAAATGCAAAGAAAGTGCTTCAGCACTATTGAAAATGTCACAATATCGATTGCCACTGCCTTGCTTTGGATAATGAGAAACCTGAAATAGGAGCTGACTGTATATTTGGCCTGCTTTGTTTTGTTCTTTAGTACCAGAAAACAACATGCAGTCAGGCCAGAGCTTGTTACCCTTATAATAAATGACTATTGACTGTTGTGTCTGGGTAAGTAAGGCTCACTTGTCAGTCAGCAGAGCCTGTTTTTAAACGTAAACAGTGCTGGGAATGATGAACACATTATAAAATAGAATATTATTGTAATGGTGCAACTTTTGGGAGGTTAATATCACAATATTAGCTACAAGTTTACAGTGACCACAACTGGATTTATCTCAGTCCTCATCAGTACCACTGTAAGTGCTACCATTACTGTACATATTAATAAAACAGGCCAAACCTTGTGAGATAAATCAAAGCAAAACAAGTATTTTTATGGGTAGATAATCACATTTTATTTGTGGTTTCAAGAAAATCTCTCTACTTTTCTTTTAAAAGAAGTGACTACTTTTAAATTGCTGAAAGAATAATGCACAATTATCATTGCTATCACTTCACTAAATCCAAAATGTACTCTTTATCTGCTAACTACTCCACAATATATTCACCAGCCATGCAGTTATTCCCTTTTAATTTTCTTCTTCTTCTTTTTTGAAAGGAATTGGTATTTTTTTTGGTAAACGTAATGTTATCAGAGTATCTACAGTAAAAAAACAAGTAGATTTGCGGCGTAAAATAACACAGTGATGTAAGAAAGATCTGTTCAGCTCCGAGATGATGTTTTCAGATCCGAGTGAAGAATTATCTGAGTTTATCGCTACACTTCCATTAACGTGTACTCATCAGGTGATCTATTATTAACATGCATTTCGAAGCGTCTTTGAAACAGTCGCTCTTTGAGAGGTGTTCTCGCCTCTCCTCACATACACCTCTGATATGTTATTATTCTCACTGGCTCCAGCTCAAGATCACACAACCAATGAATCGGTCCATAAAACCCCCTGATGAGCTCCTTCAAAAAATGCACAATAACATGTACTGAAAAAAAAAAAGAAAATTCTGTTTGAAAGTCACGAAATGCTACTCTTCTCTTCATTAACTTTGCAATTTGTTATTTCAAAGAACATAAACGCTATTAAACCATCTATTTAGGAAAACATTTCTTCCCAAACTGCCTTAGATTTTTTTTTTTTTTTTGCTTTGACCGATCTCTTATGTAGCTTGCAATTTGTGGCAGACATGAATGACTCATTGAGCTTCATGGTGCCTTTAATCTCGTTCGTCGCCATTTGATTTTAAACAGTAAAATTAAATGGATCATTCCGAAGACTGGTTGTAGTTAATTCATCACTGTGAAGAAAGAAATACCCATTTTGCAAAGTAGCATCATAGTGGCACATTACGTCTATTTTTAACCAG
>OMNM01034573.1:7390-31527 GCA_900302745.1 Parablennius parvicornis | reverse complement strand
TTTTCCTCCCATCCTGCTACTGTCCTTCACTTATCCATTCTTTAAAAGTCATCTCAGGTTAGCCAGAATGTCACATCGCTCAAGTGTGCCCTCTGGGGCAGCTCCTGTTATTTTAAGGGGTCATGTACATTTATCCAAGCAATGAATAAAGAAGCACCCAGAGGCTGGAATAGGAGGCCAGAGCACAGACATGACTGAAAGGACAGAAAACATTTATTTTGTCAAACTGTGCTTGGACAACACGCCCTTTTAAAGGTCAGAGGTCAAAAATGGTGCACAACCTGTCATTAGCCGACTTCAAACCAAGCCTGGTGGACCTTTAGCACCCCGGCCAGTCACCCGAGAGACCACGACAAGTGATATACAGAGATTCTTCTAGGCACGGAAATATGTTGGGGTGCGTTCAAAAACCAAGAATATTCAGGAAATGTGAGGGTTTTCATAAGGTGTTGCCTATCAATATCAAAATAAGTACATTTACACAATTACTGATACTCAATTGATACTCAATTTCTCTGTTCACTGTATGAACAGAGAAAAAAAAGAAATACTTCAGGATAAAATCTTGGTTTTTTTTTTTAATGACGAATGGCTGTGTAACAGCTTTAAGTTCAAGAGACCGGGGGTCTCCAAGATAACTTATAAAACAAATGGGCTAAAAACAATACCATAAGCAAATGATTGAAATCACAAAGCAAAACAACAGTAGCATTACCCTTCATATATATAAAAACTCTTCTCATGAGGACATTTTACTCCATTTGTTGTGTAAACTGCACCTAAGTGAAAATTTAAACCTTTGGTTGCATTTTGGGTGTCTGTTTATTCAATACTGGTGTTTGATGCCACTGAAAACTCAACTTTTTGAAAAAGCTCCAACTCCCATCTCCATGGAAACGGGAGGAAATCCACAAATTTAGAACGATTTCCAAAAGTTGAACAGCAATGGTAACAGTTCTTCAATGGTACACTGGTACCGAAGTGATGGTGCCTGTGATAATACCTGTGGTCACTAAAAACAAAACAAACATTTGAAACATCCATCTGTTTTCTAAACAAAAATCATCAAGGTCAGAATGTTACCATTTACACACAGTCAGGAATTATCACTTTAGGACGAGTGATTATCTGCGGTTTGTCCAATATCAGTCGAGATCAACTTCAACATACGCAACTTTAAGTTGTTTAAATTAGATATAAAAGATTGAAAGATGAAGGAATGGATGGCATCAGCAGCTTCCCAAATGTGTGTAGTACCTCCAAAAAGACAAAACATTGAAGAGATGGATAAGAAACCTTTTACTTTACTAATTACCTTTCTTTAAGGGCTCGTTTGTCACATTTCCATCCATGCATGTGGACCGCTGCATATGACAGAAAATACAACATGCAGCAGCAACAGTAAACAATTTAATTAACTCAAGAGGCATTCTCGGACACACAAGAAAAAAAAAAAAAAAAAACAAGTGAAAGAAAGTGGAGCTTTTTGACCATTAGCTGCTGTCTGCAATGCTTGCAGTGGGTGCAGTGCTCATTAGGCAGTGATATAAAGCACAATCTCATAATGACTAAAGATCTGTTGTCTGGTAAGCACTAACAAAACGATTGATTCGTAAGCAGAGGAAGAGAAGAGGCCAAGAGGAAAAAGGGAGAAAATTATAATGAGAGTGTGAGCGAGGGAGGGAAGGTAGAAGGGAGGGACTGGGGGAGAGGCATTTAGTTGGCAGACAGTTTCCTGATTCAGCCAGGCTGGAGAGCAGGGGTAGCTGTCTTCTTCCATGTACCTCATCTATCACTGCCTATTTCTAGGAGACTCGCCCGTTTCCTCCGCCACACACACAGATGGAAGGGGGTGAGAATTCAATCTTTCCTTGCCTCACAGTCATCTGCAGAAATGCATTCGTTCACCCTGTGCGGCAGGGCCCCCAAAACCTGCCAATAATCGTCCACCAGGGTGGGAAAGAATGACTGCAGGTAGCCCAGCTTCCTCATGTGATCTATTTCCAATCTGTGAAGTCCCACAGGTAGATAAGGTACAAGCCGGCGCAGATTTTCAGAAGTAACGAGGGTCTTTGACAGCAGGGACACTTTGGCGCTTTGGGAAAACATGCGACCTGGAGTCTGGTTTTAGTTGAATTAAGTGTACTATCGATCACACCCGAGGAAATATTGTCTGACTGTAGACACATATGTGAGTAAACATATCAAGAAATGACAAAGTGTCCACCTCAACTTCACTGTTCATTTTATTAAATGTTGAACCTACTTAAAGATTTTACTGGATATCAACACACTGGCATGTCAACTTGCTAACCAGAGGATATGTTTTCAAGTCCGCAATAATTAGCTAACAGTGGTCTATTCACTCGTACGGCAGATATGATTACCCATCAGGTAAAATCTATGTTTTTGTAGCCTTCGTGAGATGTCTTATAATCACTGGATTACAACGCATCCGATTCAGATTAATAGGGAGTTATCAGGCTTCTGAAGAGCTTGTTGAAGACTCAATCATTTCAAATGTGTGTCTCAGCTAAAACACATCTACATATGCCCAGGGTCCATCCATCAATACATTGTCTAACGCTGCGGTTTCCAATTTAGGATTGGAGGCAACGTCAACAAGTTACACCCTGGGCAGGTTGCTAATCCGATACCAGGGACACATACACACTCGACAGTCAATGTAGCAACATTAATTAGCCCTGCATGCTTGCTTGTCTTTGTACTGTGGAAGGAAAACAGAGTAGGAAGAGGAATTAGACCAGACGTTAAAAAAATCTAATCAAATCATTGCAAATCATGTTTTGCTTTGATGCAGCCTGGAAAGACATTGTCACGTTAGCACTGATGCTTGAAGCAGAAGCTAACATTTGAAGGCGTTAATATGACGGCTTGAAACTCCATTGAAAAATTGTAAAAGCGCAGTATCACAGATAGTGTTTCTTGATACTAATTCACACTTTGCAATAGCTGTATTAGAATTTGTGACATTGTACTCTATTCTTTGAAAAACGATGGCACAATAAAAAATAAATAAATCCTCAGAAATAGCTGTGACTTTACAAAGAAAAAAAATTTAGGAGATTGAAAAAAAAAAAATCAGTTAATAAATGCTTCAATCCACATGCAACTGTTTTTATCATATGTTGCAGTGATGAGAAATGTTTTGCAATAACAATAAAGATCTTACTGACTATTTTAACACCAGAATTTAACGTGGGTACAAACTAATTTTAACATCTGCTTCATATCAAAAAACTAAGTTGCTCAAAAGAAATTTACCATCTGGTGGCCCCCTTCATGACTGTGACAGGCCTCAAACTCTTAATACCAAGCATCACCTCAAACACAAGACGGCCTTTTTCACCACAGCAGCCGGTTTCGGGTCAGAACGAGAAAACGACGATCACAGCCACAATCGGAGCCTTCCGACAAAACTATCTTCCTCTGGTGAATGCCAACGCAAGTTTGCTGACGTCCAGACTCTTTCCTCTCTGTCTCTCGCCGCTCTCTCTTATGCATTTGCATAATCCCTGTGACACTCCGATTAATAACTCCTGTGTGATTTGCATATCTATGCCTGAAATTGAGGACAGACGTTCTCACAGTAAATACAGTCTACAGTCGGAAACAAACTGTCCAATGTGGTTTTGATGGGACAGGCTGGCAAATGCAGAATATGTTGAATCACATACAAACGACTCTGGACATAGAGAAACACACATAAGGTTTATTTCAATGCCCCATCTCCAGTCTTTTCCTCAAATCCTTTACACCAGCCAAACACAGAGGAGCTGGAGAAAATTAGACCTTGGTACCAGGGATGGCTCGTAAAGCACAGACACACACCCCCAAAAACCCAAAAAATGACCAAAGAATCAAAACAGCCCCTGATTAAACCACTGCTTAGACAGAGGAGGTGGATTTGAGGCTTTTATTTGTTTCAACAGTGCCCCCCAGTGGGAACAAAAAATGAGATCATTAAGATTTCTGCTTGATCTGCCATCAGATCATTGCACTGTGCAGAACAACAGGCTACCTGTCCTTTTCACAACAGAAAACAGCCGTCGGAAGAAAAAGATAATAGTGAAAATGTTTTCTCATGAAAATTATCTGTTCAATTACAAAAAATGTGATTTCATTTTAAACTGCGTGGGTTTTCTTATGCATCAAACAGCAGTTTGCATGACTAAAAGCAACACAAAAATTCACTTCACAAGATAGTTACATTAACAATTTTGGCCCAGTTTTCCAAAATAGGAATCGTGAATCTCTGTTCAACACGTTGTATTCAAGTGTGGTGGATGGCCAAGTCGCACACACAAACAAACCATGTTGCTGTACCTTGGAAACCAAAGGCTGGAAATGACAAGCTGGCTATGAGGTAAAAAAAGAATTTCCTCCTGCAAAATGTCGCCAAAGGCATCTCTCTCCTATCTCTCCCTTGGACGACAAGTCGGGAATATCTGGCCAGCAGAGGTGACAAGCCCCGCTCTAATCGGCAGGTACAGCTTTCACTGCAGCTAGCAGTAGCAGCTAAATAATTGAACAGGTGCAATATGTTGAGGTGGACTGGGGGAGGATCGGTGGTGGGGGGTGGTGGTAAACCAAAAATGTCTGCAGTGTCCTCTGCTTTGGGTAAAAGCCATCAAATGTTGATTTGGGGAAAATGTCAAAGTACTTGCCTCATATTTCGTGGTCCAGAAACATGCTCCCGACCACTTGATTCCCCCAAAGGCACCAACTGTCTGCAGCTATTCTGATTTTCAGTCTTCATTTCTCAGGGTTTTTGCTGTGTGTGTGTGTGTATATATATATATATATATATACACACATACATAAATAAATAAACATATACATTTTCTTTGTTTCCTTACAGTTTCTCCACCAAGTCATCTAAAGGCTGCCACAACAACAAATTGAAATTTTGTAGTATTTCTCCCACCTCACACTTCAGGGCCATACAGATTCCAGATTTCATAAGACTGGGGGTCAGCGGAGGGAAGTGAGGGAGAATAAGTCTGTGTTTGTGTTGTGTCTGTGTGTGGCGGGTTGACTGACCTTGGGAAACCGTCCCTGAGCAGGGTTGGAAAGAGAGGGAGGGGTGGGTCCGGCTGAAGCGGGTATTCAGCCTCCGAGCCACACATGGCGAGTGCCACAGCAGCAGTCAGCTGAAACCGACATTGCCTCTTTCTGAAAGCGAGGCGCTGCCCTCTGACACAAACAACAACACTCTGGTGTACAGCTACAGGTACCTGTGTGGCCAGGGTATTAGTTAAAAGGCTCAAAAATGAGCAGCCCAGATATTGTTGACAGTTTTTTTTTCTTTAATTCGTGCCTCTGATTTATTCTAAGAAAAGAAGAAGCTGAATTAACAACATGATAAATGAAGAAGAATTCAACCAAAATATGTTTTATACTAATGAGCTTGATTCTAAATTGAATACTGGGTTCACTGAATGCACCTCAAATTGGTGGCCATTTATAGACCATGCTATTTTTAGGAAACATTTTAGAAAGTTTCTTCTTTAAAATCACACCAATCACCTCCATCATGTGATTGAGGATTTATTCAGAAAATCTTGAAAAATAAAAATCTCTTAAGTTGAATTTATTTCTTTATTTTTTTTTTTAATTGCACTGTAAATATCCCCAGAGTTGAAATGTCTTTCTTGAACTGACTAACATAACCAAGTTGAAATTCTATGATCCTGTTTTAAGTCAGTAGTTTACATAATGTTGGGATGAGTCATAATTGAAGTCTACATCAACTTTGCCCTCGCCTCAGCGATCATCCAGTCTTCGTCATCTCCAGCGGGAGCAGGTTTCTTCTTGTCGGACAGAAAGAGAGCTCTCCGAGACCCTGTATTGATTATAAAGGTCTATATGATGTCACTATCAAGTCCAAGTATCTCCTACCCCTGATCTCCTTAGGGTGGTCCTAAGTATTCACAAAATTCAACTTCCATCTTTGTGTTTATCTGGACAAAATCTTTATCTTCCCAGAGTCCCACATCTTGCACGTCAGCCAGGTCCTCACACTCAACTTTTCGCCAATCGAATTTGTGAAGGCCGAAAAGCATGAGTTTGAAGTCTCCCCTGTATCATTTCTTGGTTTCATCATAGCGCAGTAGGAGCCACGCATAGATCCTGAGAAGGTAAAAACTGTCCTCAACTGATCAACTTCTACTAACCAGAAACAGCTCCAACACCTCCTGGGACTCACTACGGTTTATAGAAAGTTTATTAATGTCTTCAGTTCCATGACTGACATGTCCAAGAGACTCCCCTCCACAGAGCAGAACTATGACATTAGGGACCAAGAACTAGTGGCTATCAAGTTGGCTGTTAGAGTGGCACCATTGGTTGGGGGGTTCTGACAGAAACATCATCATTTGGACAGACCTGGGATACCTCCATTCAGCAAATTGTGTCAACCTACAAGCCTGAGAGAGCAGCTCAACAGTTTTATTTTTACCCTCACCAACAGACCAGAGAGTACGAATACCAACCCCAATGCTTTGTCCCACGTTTTTGGCCCAGAGGCGCCCTCCAGAGAACCCGAACCATCATTCTGGTCTGGCCCATTATCAGCACTGTCACTTGGGTCTGGTACACCTTGGAGGGTGCCAGTTACCAGCCACGCCCCCATAATCATGTTAATTAAGCAATTATCCCAACAAAAGAATTACAATTTCAAATCTAGATGAATATAAAAATACAAATGGTAATTTCATGGATACTGTATCAATTTATAAGTGCGCATTGTGAATATTTTCTAAATACTGCTGTGTAGTTTTCCTGTACATTATACATTACTCTAAAAGACTCTTGATAATGGAAGTTTTTTTGAAGGTTGCTGTTTTTCTTCTTGTTGAATCAAGATCGTGAACATCAGTATTCATACATTTTTTTTCACTGGAGTCCCTTGATAAATAAATAACAGTGTCAAAGTCTTCTAAATGATTTCTCACTTAAAAGTTTGACTGAGCCAATCAATCAAATTGGACATTATGGCAGAATAATGTGTGTTGTCTCTCAAGGATGCCTGTCAAAGGCGCCATTGTGGCTGAAACTTCCTCTGGACCCACAAAGGTGTCACAGTAAGCAAGGGTTGTCAGAGGCTTGTCAGTGCCGGGTGGCTTGAAAGCATGAAAAATGGCGTCTCTGGGGACGGAGGGAAGACGAGTGCAGAGAAAAGTGGGAGTGTGCTGTTGTATGTGTGCATTGTGGAGACCTTAACTCACTTTAGCCTGTTGCATCGAAACCTTGTCAATCCTCCAGACAATAGGCCTCCATCCACACCGCAGACCCCTTTCACCTTCAGGGGTGATGGCTATATTATTCAGCTTGACAAGCACTGCCACAGGGAGATCAAAATCTTTGCCTAATTGAATGCTGACAGTTTAGGCTGGCTCACACTCAAGGCTATACAGAGACTGATTACTCCACTGAATAGGATTATTATGGAGGGGAAGATTCCATCAAAAAGCAATTTTGGCAGACTGAGGGGTTCAGATTCGACGTCACTTATTTCTGACAGAAAAGTACCCCTGACACAGCTGACAGCTATGTCTTAAAGGCAATGTCAGCCTCACAGAAGATTTAGCGTGAGCCGTCTCATCCTTTGTTCGACTTTGCACTTTGGAGCACAAACTGCAACATTTGGTGGCATCTAGTGACGAGACTGCAGAAGGCAATCAAGCAAGAATTTATTTTTCCAACAATGGAAAAAGACCACATGGTGGCCACAAGACTCCAGAAAACGTTTGGTTTGGGTGACTACACACACATGGTGGTGCACAAGAGAAACCAAAACTAGAAATGTAGGTATTGTACAACAATGATTCCACTTCTTTTGTCACATCGGACTTTAGCAGCCTCATACAGGGCATTTTCACTACTTTTGCAGCCTTTAAGCACTTTGCAGTGTTTACATCAACACACCAGTGGTGGCAGTCATCATGAAAGGCACTCAACCCCTACTGGGGGAAACCTGGGAATCAATGCTTGGAAACACGGACAGGGAAAGTTGAGGGATCGAAATGCCATTACTGAGATTGGAAGACAACACTTACGAGCAACTAAGCCATAGATCAGCCACTTTCTTTTACCAAATTGTCACTCATTGAACATTTGATACCACATTAGATACAAAATGACTTTTTGAACAAAATCTCTATTCCAGGTTTAGCCAACACTGTCAGTTACTGTATCACTCAGAGCATGTTGAAGTCAGACTGGTTAGTAAAAACATGACGTTAAATACAATGGTTATGCTTTCCCTTCACAACAACAAAACCAAGTTCAATTCCACCCCTAGATTGCATGTTCTTCCTGTTTCTATGCAAGTTTTATTCTGATATGCTGGTTTCTTCACACAATCCAAAATACATGAATAAAGGAGGAGTGGAGGGATATATTGCTCTCATGGAGAGCATTTTATGCCAATTCAATTCAAACATGTTTCTTTATACAATGTGTTTGAGACAGTCAGCAGTAAAGTTTGGATGCAGGCAGGATTGATTTCAGTTGGATGCTGTTGCTAAAGGAGCCACTGGAATCAACAACAAATTAAAAGGGAGGAAAATAAAAAGTCTTAACAAGTGATATAAAGAGCAATTACCTATTTCAATGCAAAAGCAGGTATTCAAAAGAAGGTCTAAGTTGACAGTATAATGAAATCTCAATGCATTAGCCAGCAGCTCAGTGGCACACTTTTTACCTCCTTATTCACGTCATGCCAACACCTGAAATAAATTCAGTCGTAGTAAGAGCTATCGCTGATTCAATTAGTCAGGATGCGGCGCTCCTCCCTGCTGCAGTCCCACTTCGTGATTTATGGTGATGTGTTTTGACTTCATTCTTTTGCCTCCTGCAGCTTTAATTTTAATCAATTATTTGTTAACATAAACAACATCCCCAGCGCTGCTCCACTGACAGCAACTAGAAAGCAGACGGTTTTTAGACCATATAATATGTTCAACTTATTCTCAGACTTCTGTTGCACTGCCACACATCACTTTTATATCATTTACTACAAAGTTACTATAATTGTTTTTTACCAACTACGGAAATGAATAGTGAACATTACAATGACGCTCAATATACATGTGCAGGGTCATCTTAAGAGGATATTTTATTTCTACTCTCACAAAAAAGTTTCAAGCATTTTTGAAGCTCTGGATGAGAAAAAGATATGATCCCATTGAATATTCTGATATTTTGCAATATTTTATTTTAATGTCAGTACTTTTGAACTAAAAATTCAAACTAAAAAGATGTTGAAATATTTCATATGTGGCAAAATTTAAACTTTCAAAGTCATAGGAAATATCATCCTTTTCCATGGTATATGTAAGTTTGATGCATTATAGAATCATATAATGAAGAGCACATGCAAAGCCCTATTGTTGCAATTTTAAAATATATCAAAGATTAACCTCTCAACAATTAAATCTTACCTCAAAATTATCAAACAAATTACCAAATCGCAGAAACAATCAATATAATTTACATTGTGTGGTTCCATACAACCGCTTCAAATACACAGAAATCTTCTTCCCGAGCTGAACCCGTTATATTTTCGCTTCCTTTTCTCATGTCGGTTCTGATAAGAGACCAGTAGAATGGATTACACTTTTCAGGGGTCTCAAGGGGTTGGCTTGGCTCTGGTTGGAATTAATTTAGTCAGATAGCCTCTGTGGATTATCCCTGTTTTCAGAGGCTTGCATTTCTGACAGGTCATTATTGAGCGTCACACTGGGACCTACTGCGGAGAGCACCACATCGCGAGCCCCGACACGCATTCGCAGCTCTGCACATTATAAAATATAGTTACAAAAAATTGATAGAAATAAAAAAATAAAACTACCATGAGGCGGTATTTCTGTTGGATTTGACAGTGCTCATACTCGCCTCTCCATGATCATTACTGCTGCTCTGCAGAAGCCGGGCCAGCACAGCTCTCACATGTACGAGCAGAGTGTAATGAGGAGAATGCTTGATCCACAGACCTGGAGCATGCATTTAACTAATAGGAACCCCGTGTCAATATCAAAGGAGGAGGGAGGTCAGCACTGAGGAACATATAGCTGTCTTTCATGCATACACTCGCATATTGACACTGTTACTTTGCAGCAAGAATTAAAAAGAAAAGTAATATAAGATTGTATATGATAAGACAGTATTTGGCCTTATTGTCCGCTTCTAGACTTGAATATTTTTCATCTATTTAAAGCTTTGAACTCATTTAAACACCAGCACGGCATAGTGAAACTGCAACTGTACGACAAGACAAATAGTTCTGACAATGATTCATTTCATTTTGCAAACAAACACTCATGTGTTTTATGAAATTGCACTGTCCCCTTTTAAATAAACTCATACCAATTGTGCCGGTAATGTGACAACAAATTCTACAAAGACCTTTGCATCTTTCACTTACACAACAACGGTGCACAGTTACTGAAAATCTACTTTTTGAAAACGACTCCAAGGTGGAACTTTTTGAAAACGTTCCGACTCCACGTAGACAGCGGAAATACAACTGTTCTGAAATGCCACTGCTGCTCATGTCCACCATGACTGTGGTAAGTGGTTCTTCTGCATGACAAGATGGACAATAACAACAATGTGGTTTAATTACAAAAAACAAAGAGACCCCACTCGCAGCTCAACATGAAAACTTCATCGTTTTCAGCATTTCTGCCATTTCGGTGTAAAGGGGCATAATTTTTCATAATAAGTGTTGCCGTGTAAACGGAAATGTAAAAACGACGCGGTTGTTTTTGGCTTAAGTGTAAATTGAAAATCAGTAAATTAAGCACCTTTGAGTAGAAAGGCTTGAGACCTTTGTGAACGCTCGGCTACAATCACGTTTGCACAAAATGTGGTGAGCTCACTTCTTTACATGGTCTTTCTGAACTTTCCGCATAGCGACAGCTGGAGAAACGATGAGACTGGCAACAAATTACATGCACTTGATGTTGCCAGTTTGAAAAGCTCAGGAGTTTTTGGAAATGGATCAATCAATCAAATTAAATCACAGAGGTTATGACAGTTTATGTCTGACAACTGAAGACTGCACACAAATTGGACAGTGAGATACATATTGAATCTTTTTAACTGGCAAAATGGATGCCAAAAATCCAAGTTATTGTATTAGATCCACTAGAGAAAAAAAAAAATTTTATTTGGCTGCTCCTTTTTACACATTTTAAGGGTCCTCACAGCAAGTCATTGCAACTTGAAATGACTTAAGCTTGTTTATATCCACACTACACAAAATCATGCAAGTGAATAAATGTGACTCTGCTCTTTTTCTCTGTCCTGACAGGTGGAGTCGTCTATAATTATGTATTATAATCATAAAAAAAAAAGTCCTTGTTTTCAACAAAAGAAAAATATCCAGTGGAGGTATTTCAGGAGAAGATATTGGCGTTGAGAAGTGCCTGCAGACAAACATTCTGGGCGAGGAATTATATCTGGCACTAAAAATCTGAACACAGCGGGTCGAGATTTTCCTGAAATGGTGCAGCCGAGAAAAGTCTGAACAGAGACGCGTTAACTTTTAAAAGAACGAGTCACAATTATCCTTAGAGAGGAGGGAGGAAAGGGGATCTCGATTTAACCAAACATGACTCCACTTGACCTCATAAACGTACAAGATTGAGGTTCTGACAAAGACGTAACCCCGCTGTCTGACATTTGAGTGGCAGGTCGACTTTACAGCGGCGTGTGCTTCATCTCCCGAAAGTGAGACAACAGGTGAAAACAGCCCGTAGCATCCCTGAAGTAATAAACCACCGGACCACCCAGCACCGTCTCGGTTTTGTGATGTTCAATATCTAAGCAGCAAAGAAGAGGGATTCATGTGAGGGCTCAATAAGTATGTGAAAAGGTTTTCCCCTCTTACTCAGCAGCATTAAAAAACTCGCCCAACTCTCATTAATGAGCATTAGAAAGGATATTTTCTTCTATTCAGAGCTAATTAGTGAGTGTAGGCCGACTGCCAGTCAGAACCGTGACAACAGAAATGGAAATACAAAGAACTGCCGTGGGAATGAGCGAATGTCTAGATGGGATTAATGTAAACAAGTGAGCAATTGTTAATGATGAGGTTTCCGCCTGTCGAGGGACAATTCGCCGACAATGTAGCACAAAGAATTACGTGGCGAGAAACTACATTGTCCCACTACAAATTGTGTGGCTGAGTACACATCCAGGACCCGAGGAGACTGTTGAATGCTAAAACGGAGAGCGGACGGTCAGCTGCAGATCCTTCCAGGCAAGGTCACCGTTTCTGAACAATCCTGGTAATTATTCTTGATACAAGGATTAATATCTAATTCAAGGCGTAGGCCCGGATGACTCCTTTGTTATTAACTTTGCTACAGTGTGGAAACCTTTCAGGATTATTTCAATTCAATGATTACTTTGGGCCTAGCAGCTGATTGCAGACTGTGCTGGTAGGTTTACTCACCATATTGATTTCCTTGCCAATATTGAGGGTAGAGCTCCCAAGACATATCACCCTGCTCTCTCTGCTATACTCTGTAAATCTTATTAGAGATGGGAGCTGATGGAGGCACCTGCTCTGCACGCTGCTGAGAAGAGCACAAGGTTACGGGAAGAAACAAGTTAGAGGGAGGTTGAAGAGATGCCTCAAACTTACTTTCCGCCATGAGAGAGGATAACACTCATGCACTCGGCCTGCAAACACGTGTAACCTTCCTCCTTAAGAATGAAAAGAAACTTCAGCACTCACTGCTATTGTTGTGGTTTGGGAAAAGTTTAGACAAATGAAAATAGTTTATCTACAATTTTGGAAGATTGACACATCATGAGAGCTTGCACAGTGCAGTCCATTTTTATGAATAACAAAACTGAAATGCAACCTTTACATAATCAGTGAAGGAGATATGTATTGAACATGTTTATTGACGAGGCTGTAGCGTCCAGCCAGACCGTACTGTGTACAGTGGTATCTGATACTTTGTGGCATTAAATAAATGCCAATATTTGGAAACAGCTGTTTATTTAATGTATTCCTCTGCAGCACTAACAGTCAATAAAACCTTCAATACTCTGCAGGTATAGAGGTTTCGATGTCCAGGGGGAGAGATGGGACAGTAAGTTTAGTGTCAACACAATATAAACATTAAGCACAAAGTTTTGCAACTTCACTGCACGTCTGTGAATATTGCTAGAACAAACTGAATAATAATATAGTATAGTGCAAACTATACAAAAAACTGTCAATTGCATGTAAAAATGTTACTGAAAGTGAAAATGCACTCATTCAATGCCTATTTTACTTATTTTTTTAAAAATTCAAGCAACATTTCCTACTTGATGTGAGCAAATGGTGTGCAGTGCCATTGTGAATTTGGATGAATGAATGGTTTATTTTGGTTAAAATCTACAGAAAAAATTGAATTGTGTGCATTTAGCTTACAAAGAATTAGTGGACATGCTTGCACAAAAACATTTCCTTACAAGAAAATAATAATTCTGTAGCCAAAAAAAGAATAGACAGAAGCCAAGGCTTATTCTGTAGAGTTTATCAGTTAAGATTTGAAAATGTTTATTTCATTGAATATCGACTGATCTCTGGGTGACATTGCTTTGATCACTATACAATGTTGCATTATTTCTTGGTTGCACATTATGTTTACAGCATAATCCCCATTGATAAGTATATGTAATCAAAGAAGTCGTGTCATTTGATACAAGGAAGCAAAACCGTAAAATAATTTAAAAAGAAAATTATAACTGCAGGACTACACATTTAAAAACAGATTCTGTCTTTGATCTTGAGGGAATATTTTAGATCTATATAAAAACGTTTGCATTTTTTCAATCATGTGAGGTCGGGCAAAGGACAGTAGCCAGACATTTTTTTTTTTAATGTTGCTGCTAATAATTCTAAATAACAGACACTTTTCTAAACATTGCAAAACTCAGCTAGACTACACTGGTAATTGGCTTGACAGCCATGGAACAAATTAAGGAAACCCATAAGAATGAAGTTGTGAAAGCATCATACACCAGCGCTCACAATAGCTGCCATCACACATACACAAACACACTTTTTCCACTGTGTTCTGTTAATAGTTGTATTCTGTTCCACTGTATGTGAGTGGCTTTGAGATAGAAGGAGATGGTTGATGTCGTTCCACTGCTGTTGTCCCTTTGTGCTGCGGCAGAGGAAGTAACAGAGGCGGAATAGAGTCCAACCTCTACTGCTCCTGTGGCTGAAAAGCCACAGCTTTGCGAGACAAAAATCACATGCTGGGCAGTCTGAGCTTTATTCTGTCTGAATCACTAAAAGCCGGAATCCATGTGGTGTTACTACAGAAATTCTGCAGAGAAGGATGAAGACAGATGATTCCTTGATATGAACAATCAGAAAGTTTGTTTTCTCAGAGGTAAAGCGATTATGATTGAAATTATAACTCATGAAACATTTATGTAAACTTTAAATAGTAAAAGACTTATGATTCATGTCATTCATTTTGTTCCTTACAATATAGTTGTTGCTGAGTCGTTTGTTTGCGGGCAGGGAAATCAATTATGGCGAGCAGGAAGCAGAAGTGTCACTTGTCTTTTGATGTGTTTATCAGAAATTATGCTGTTCAGATCTTTTTTTAACCATTAAAGTTTCAAAGAGGACTCGTATAATTGACGAACATGCATCAAAACCAAGACACAGACTCACACACTCCTGCTTAACCTCAAACGACAATACAACTGCAGGTATGTTTTAAGAATCATGACTGTGATTTAAAGCAGTGGAAATCAAAATAGTTTTACTCCACAATTTAGGATCTTTCCTCAACTTCAAAGTGACAAGAACACCTTAAAAATGTGCACATTTACTGTCACAGTACTGAATGTATTGATCGCATACAGTGGTTAGTTATTGTGAGAATATTCTCCAGTCTTTACATGCTGAGTTTGCATGTTCTCGCTGTGTATGTGAGGGTTTTCTCCAAGTTCTCTGGTTTTCTTCAACAGTCAAAAACATGCATTTGAGGTTAATTGATAATTAAATAGTTTTTAGTTGTACTATTTGAACTATTGCATCGCTGTACTCAACATGTGACCCACGGTCAAACTGGGAACGTTCAGTTCTCTTGGTGAAAAATGGCAGTTGGTGTTTTTTTTATAGCTTTTCAAGGTCTTCCACATGGGCCAGTGATGTCCTGCTGGTCATTAGTTTGACACACCCGAGTTAAACATGAACGTTGAAAACATTTCAAATTAAACTATTCCTTAACATTCAGATCCTGCGAGTTGAATTTTTAAGAGCTTCTACTTTATTCTTAGGAGGAAATTAAGCACAAAGTTCCCTTCGTGCTGATATTCTAGCCACTGACCGATCCAATGATCCCAGTCAGCTCCAGTAAACTTTTCCGTTTTTCAACAGATGCTTTTTTAGTAATAGAGTCAGAACAATCCTGATAATCAAGCTTGAAAACTGCACAGTACCAAAACAAGCAATTATACCAGGCGAACAGAAAATCTCAGACCAATAAAGGATTACATTGTGTAATCCATAATTTATTAATTTATGGGAAATCTGTGGGTCAAATATCACTGTATATGGTGTTTTCGTGTGCTTTTCACACTGTTTTCATCTTTTATTCTAAGTTTACATGGTAAGTACAATCCCCAAAACAAGCCAAGGGCAGGAAGCGAAATGTGATCCACAGACACACCATTTGCTGAGTCAGGTCCCTGTTGGGCGTTAGCTAATGATACCAGCTCGCGGTAGATGGATGGCCACGCGGCGTCTCACTTCAGAGGCGAAGGCCAGCTTAGCCATATTAAAAGCACAACAGTGCCGCCATCGCACTGCTTGGCATGCTGCTGGGTCTCCGTGTGTTAGTCACACAGAGCCACCCGGGGAATACTTTCTACCTCTACTGATCACCGGCCTGCACCTCCTGGCCCTGAGAAATCAACAGCCAGGATTTATAGATTTACCTTAGATTGGCTGTCCCGCATTTGTACCCCCATAAATAGTTTTACAGCTTTGCTAATGCCACTGTTGGGAATAAACAAGGTTACGGCGGGCAAGATGAGGCGGAGATTTAGTTGGCAACTCGGACAGCACGGGGCAGAGCAATGAGAGAGGAGGTGTAATGTCAGAAAGGGAAGCAGCTCACATTGGGGATGAGCACTTTATAGCCTTGCAGGGTGTACTTTTACATGGCGGGCCAAGCCTCGCAGGCCGACGCAATAACTGACAAAGATGTTGCGCTCTCACCATATTCACAGCAGCACTTCAAGAGGGAGTCGTCGCTCTGTATGAAGAAGCTGAGCCATTATGAACTCGAGAGGGCGGGCTGAATTAATTCTCCGCTCATGCAGCAACGGAATTCCATCTATACGCTTCCCAATGTAAACAAGCCGAATTGGCAATTAACGATTAATTAATGAACTTCTTTGCTTCTTAAACAGAAAAAAAAAAAAAACTTAGATGACCTTGGTTGTACTTCTTATCAAAGACATTATAGATCAATTATTCAAGCACATTACTTCACTTCAGTTTTAAATGCTACTCATTCAGACAACTTCATGAAACTTGCAAAGTTTAACAGCATGAAATATACATGCTCGAGCCATCGCTCGCTTCATAATGGATAAGCATACCTTAGAATTGACACGTTCATGCTCGGAAAGACTTGTAAGACTGACGGCATACATCCAGTCTGGAGTTGACTAAGCAGTGCGTGTCTTTTCAACATTTGCTCCTTCAAAGTCAGCAGAAGCAGTGAAGTCGTGTAAGATGAAGAAAATTCAATGAGGAGCATTAATTGTTTATGCTAGTTTCAGTTCAGCAAGCGGTCAACAAGACAGACAAAGTGATTGTTACAGAGGGAGCTCATAAACGTCACATGATCTAAATTGGCAACGATATAATTTTGTCTCTCTGAAACACAAATATGTGAATTAGAAAATCTAACTGAATTATAAAAATGCCAAAACATTTCTTCCCATCAACCAACAATGCACTTTAATTGAAATCTCTGGATCTCAATTCAATCATCATCGTGTTCGTTGGCTCAAATTCTAAAACTCGGATCTGATGCATTAATGACATTCAATACAATCCTTCCTCTCATTGTCGGCCTGCGGTAAACCGCACCGCCGCCTGAAAAGTATACATCATTCAAAAGGTGAAAACAGACAATAAAGCTCTATTGATGTATGTTCAGAAGCCCCACAGGGTACAAAAGGGATTTAAAGCATTTAAAACTCTCCCACATTGATTATTTTCCTTCCCTACAGTGAGCCGAATGTATAAAAATCGATATAGCCGAGGCTGTATTTGTACTGGCACAGCACCAGACTCATGAAAAGTGGCGCAGTCGTTAAAGACGGAGACCTTGAAGTTCAAGTATTTTTAGTAAAATGTAGAAAATGTGCATTTTGGGCAGTGGTGGCCATGACATGAGAGAAGGTGATTTGGGATCAGTAAGCTCGCAGGTGTTAAGTCACCACCACCATGGGTTCCGGGCACGACCTTTGACCTCCATCAGCTGGCAGTATATATGTATAAATAAGGTTAACTATAGAGAGGATGGGCTAAATGCAGAAAGGGGAATGTAGTATGCTTTCATCTTTCTTTAGCAGATGGAAAATTGAGACTTACTTGTAATAGCCGTTTCTTTTTGCATCATCGGACAGGAACTGCTTTCCCTGGCCCTCCCTTCATGTACGCAGACAAACTCACTGGTTTCATTTCAGTAAACAAAACTCCTGTTAGAAAAATTCCTCTACAGCCAGTCGCTTCTCAATATTCACAACGCCTATAATGATGGATCACTGCACCAGCTTTTAGCTTTTGATTTGTTTAATAATATATATCACTGTAAACACTACTTTCTTTTAAGATTATGTGGCACTATGATAGTGTTTTCATGTATATATTTGTTGTATATTTTTCTTTGTGTCTCTTCACTGCGTGTTGGCCAGGCCATCATTGTAATTGGCAACCGGTTCTCAGTTGACCTACCTGATTAAATAAATGAACTAGTACAATATTTGTACATTAATGACTCCAAATCCAGCAGGAACTTGATTTAGCAGAAAGACAGAAAAAGACCATTAGTATGTTCGTACAGTTTGGTCGTTATGTTTTTAGAAACGTTTAAGGGTAAATTCTGGAGTGACAGCTCGGGCTTTTTGGTTCATTTGAAGAAACATCAACAGCTCGACTGAAATCTTTTTTTTTTTTTTTTTATAACAAGCGACAGTAGCATATCGAACGTTTAGGTAGGTGCAGGTTAAACTCATTCTGCAACAAAAAGAATGCGAACCTCGAATAAGAACTATCTTGATTGTGTAGAAAAGTATTTTCTGAAGTGGCGGTGTAGCCATCATAAAAAAAAGTAGAGTTTGTCTGACGTTATAAAAAGAGACAGGAAATGAATGAGATGTCTGGAGCAATCTCCCTTCACCTTAAACTGTGCAGAACTTTAAATGTCCAAAAATACTGATCTTTAACAGCATTTGTGTGAATAAAATGACTCCTTTAATATTGGGAAGAAGCAACTGGAACAGCACTTTAAAAACAAAGTTTGCATGCTCAGTACAGGTGTATTTGCTGTGCTCACTAGTTGAAGCACACGAGGGAAAAGGCAGATGGCAGAACGAGAACCATCACACACCCTGCACTGAAAGAAGGACGACGCAGAAAAGCAAAGACATACATATGTGCCGCCAAACACGGAGGCCCGGCTGAAAGCTTACAGCCATAGAAAACTTTAAGTCTTGAATTTGCAACTACATGCTGTAGGTGTTAGCTGTAGGAGTCAGTTTTGTCTTCGCTCCGCCACTGGCTCGGAGAAACGTCTCATCATGTGCATCCCTGCTGTGTTTCTACCTTCCATTTTGTACTATTGAAGATCTAAAACAAGGTGCCACGGACGCTGCAATCTTCCCCACACGGAGCTGTGGGTGATGTCTGTTGAGGGAAATTGCGCCAACTTTGGACAAAACATACTAAATCTCCATTAGACTGCGACTGCTCGCCATTTTAATTGGTCAAAAGCAAACAAAAGGAAAACCAAGTGCAACTCGCTCTTATGTACGTATGCAAATCAAGCCGTTGACTAAAAACAGTCCTTCGCTCCACGACACCCCCGGGCTATCACTCACTGTATGAGAATTTTCCATTAATTCACCAGCATTAAATCACCCTGGGACGGAAAACCCTGGTAGCAAAAGACACACTGTCACTTCTAATGTCACCCAACAAGGGAAGTCTCCAGTAATGCTCACTTTCACGAAGCAAACTTATGTTGTTTTTGACCCAGATGCTTTAGTCTGGCTTTATTAGCTCTGCAACACAGTCAACTGTTTTTTTTTGGGGGGCGGGGACTCCAGGGCATTCTTATTTTCTACACTGTTCACACACATCATGTTGAGAAAAAGCACAAAGATAAACACATCCAACATTATGCAGGAGCACAGTAAAATATAAATATTGCTTAATGAAATGATTTAATGAGCATTTTCAGCAAAGATGTGATTGAAAATATCTAACTTGTATACAATAAAAAAGAAATCCCCCTTTAACTTCATTTGACTCATATCTTACAACTGAATTAACAGAAGCTCATTGCACGAACTTAAAAAAAAATTTGCTGGCGAGTATGTATGCTGCAGAATTGTTTAATTCTATTTGCTTCTTAGGTCTCAGCTAAATTATAAACAACTTGTTTGTTAAAAAAAAACAACAATGAGAAGATCTTTTATCTGTTTTCAGCACTAATGAAGTCCAAATAAAATCATGCAGCCACATACACAGCAGGCTCATAACAGGCACTCACATGGAGGGTCACTGAGTTTTACCCTTAAAATGTAGCACATTTTCTACAGAAACTCCATTAATCATCTGAGCCTTTGACTTTCAGAAAGTTTGGACGAAAACAATCATCAATTTTAAATTATACAGAGTCGTGGCTACTGGTTTGCAGAGATTGAACAGTTGTTCTGTAGAAGATGTAAAGATGTGGATCATTTAAAAAAAAAAGGGGGGTGTTTATAAGTAGAATAACATATTTGACTCATTAACTAAAACAAATGTAAGAGATTTGGTACCTTAATGTCCAGAATGATAACCCACCACAATTAACAAGGTTAAATCAACAGCTCTTAACAGTGAAATGTGGGAAATTAATTCAAGTAGTAATACCTGTTTTTTTTGTAGTTGCATCAGAAGTAGAAAAAAAGTTACAAGCCCTTTTTGAGAATTAGAGAATCAAGTACATTGTCTTTAAATTTGCTTTAAAATGTAGGGAATCAAAGTAATATGTCATCAGAAATACACCAATAAAAACGACTAAAGCTCAATTACACCTTTGTTATGTCCCATCAACTTATTCTTTAAATATGTGCAATTATTGTGTTTGTACAATCCAGATTTTCTATTTTCAAAACCCTAATCTAATGATTATTTATACTAAATTAACCTGTAGAGCACCATGCAAAGTCTCGGAGCACAGATATTCCTACAAAACCGTTTTACAGGCTCCACCGAGTCCCGGCTGATGACCAGGACCAGATACCAAAATCACTTCTCACAACCTCCCTGAATAAATCTGGGAAACCGCGGTACCAACACAGCTAACTTATTGAAGCATTAGAATTCAGTTTGAATAAAAAACTATGCTGCCTGACACCACGCCAAGCAAAACTTTGACACAACCACAAAGAAGCCTACAGGTAAATTTAGACATAGACACCACTGGAGGCATCTGGAGACACTTCATGGCCTGAGGCACACTGCCGCTGCCTTGAGTTTGAATGTTTTATTTTTTAAACAGCTTCAACAAGACTGTGAGTAAACACTGCACTTTAGTTCTCTCCAACAGACACATGCAGTATAAAGTATGAAATGTGATTCATATAGTGACCAGAGCAAAAGGCTGCCATGTACTTGCAGGCATTTGGTCTGCAACAGTTTGAACGTATATCCAAAGACCCCGAGGGTCGATCCCCCGCCCCCCTCTCACCCCGACAGACAGCACCCATGGCTAAACCCAAAATATGAAACATTATCATGATATTACTTCTGGGTAGTCGCAATATTAAACCGAGACGGAGCCGGTGCAGAGGAAAGGTAGAACATACATCTTTATCTGCGTCCACTTACAAAAGGTTATCTTTCATATTGCTCAAATGCTACCTGATAAATGTCCTGGTAACTCTCAATATTTCCACTGCGGGTGGCACATTTGTCATCGTTGAGGTGGCGGGCAGAGTAGGGCACAGATGGGAACTCCTCCCTCGCAGTGACGTTGACGTACGAGCTGCAGGTCGAACCAGACGAGCACACGTGATTGATAACTCTCTGGGTCTTAACCACGGAGAGCCTGAACTCATGAGCACGGCTGGGACCCGGGCGCTCTACGAGCCACTGTACAGGCAGAGGCACACAAGCGGGAAATCACGCTGCCTTACCTTGGCCCTACTGCAGTGGAGGACGCAGTTCAGGGAGGAAAATATCAGTACTGGGTCAAGTTTGCTCGTGAAAGATGAGAAAAACACGGAAACTCTTTTGGCTGTTAAAGGAACTTGACCTAAATCAGAAAGGGACAGGCTCACATCGGGTTAGGGCTTTCGCCAGCAGGACTTCTGCATCTGCAAAGTTGAGTTTTAACGCATCGGATGGTGAATACAGCGTCCGTTCGTAAGAAGACGGCCTCGCCACTCTACGAAATCTAAAAATATTACGGGTGATTGTAAACAAAAGACAAATCAGTTACTCGGAGATCATTTCTGAAGGACAAATCTGTGTTGTAACATTTACAACATAAAAAACCAAAGAAAGGCTGCTCACTTCCTTCCTGCAAATTACCAAATTTCATGACATTCATGAATTTTATATTTTCATCATCTTCCCAGGTAATGTCCATCTCAATTAGTCAAAGCCACACATACATACATTATACGTATAAAATTAATACTCAAAGCTGAATTGTAATAAAACTACAAGAGTTGACGTTTGAGTAAATGGTTAAAAAAAATACTTATATAAAAAACTATTGCTGTTTAAACACATTTATCAGTATTGTCAAAAGCAGGCGTTCAATTATGATTCACTGCATAAAATATTTATTGGAGAATTTAAGGAAAACTATCAAATAAATAACTGGTAGTTTTCCCTGCAAACAAATGTCGACATGAAGCAGGACATTCCGATTTTCAAAGGACTCTTAAACTCCTAAAAACCACAAAGGACTTTTAGATTTTAGTTTTAATCCAGTGTTTCTCATGAAATATGGGTGACTATGGGTGCTATAAAGAAATCATACACTAAAACACAAACACACCAGGGTGAAGGTAGAACACTGATCATTTTACACAACAGCCTTAAAAATAATAATTACAAAAAGTTACCTAAATTATTCACAATTGTATTAGTTTCAGGAGACCTTTGTAGAGAATAATAAGTTAAGTAGCGTTCATTAAATAGCTGACTGTGATGATTTTGTATTCAAAAGTTGGTGACCTTACTTATCTTGTTGACAAAAACAAAGTTTAAGTAGAATAAACAACGGACTGTCTCAACATTTTAACATTGAAAGCCTTCATAAAATTATTTTATTTATGATCCTAGCAGATGTGAATGACCCGTAAATTGTCCTGCTTTGTTTTGTTGTTTTTACCTCCATGGCTGAATGACTTCCAGTGGGTCATTCTTCCTTCTTCCACGAGCACACGAGGAACTGGGCAACGTCACAAACATCACGGTTATCGTCCACAACTGCAGATAGAAACTTCTTTTTGGGTTAAAAGTCCAAGTTTCCGGGAGTCAGTCCACATTTGGTCCAGTTTATCTTCTGACATTGTTTATGAGGCGAGTCCACTGTAAAAATAAATATATAAATAAATAAATAAATTGGAGCTGGATTGCTCCGCCCTGTTCCTGCTGCACACCTGAATCAATGATAATCAAGCACCAAGCAGAACGCGGCGAGAAAAGCTATTTTTAGAAACCCAATTAACTATCATACATACATACATACATACATACATACATACATACATACATACATACATACATACATACATACATACATACACCACGTGCACCGGTATTTAACAATCGCCACGAAGGAAATGTACTCTCAAAACTACACAGAAAACAATATGTTTTGCCAATACTAGCCTCTATGTGCGAATTAAAGTTATTAATTTGACAAAAATAAGGTTTGTAAATCATGATTTAAATGGGTGTGTTCAAACACATAAGCCTATTGTGCAAAAGTGCATATGGTCAGTTGATTGAAATCACCACAAAAAAAATTGTACGCAAACAACAAATCCTAGTCAACAAATAAAACCTGCGTCAGTCATTAATACATTTAGGAAGAAATTACCCCCAAATATCGTTGCATTTTTTTGGACAAACTAATATCTAATCTATTTCAGTCTTATGTAATATAGAATGACTTACCCAGCCGGTATGGCTAAATCCCAGTTCCTAACAATCATAGGTCACTGAAATACTTTCATTTATTCAATAATATAAATGAGAGTAATTACAACTAAGGTTCAAATGTGGTTAAATTGACATTCTCATTAGCTCAGATACCAATAAAGTTAGATTTTGGCTTGCAGGTCGTAGTAAATAATGCTCCAACGTGTGATATTGTGGTTTTTCCTCACACTTTCATCCATCGTCCATAATATGCATTCCCACAGGGTTGAAAGGTCCTGCTGATGGTGGATGAAGGCAGGACACACCCAGAACCAGTCCGTCATAGGGCAAACAGACATCAACGCACACACATTTAGTGTTTTAAAACACTCCCAGTCTAGTTAAATCATATAAAAAAAAAAAACTCTTGATATTGTAAAGAATCAATGCAGTGTGAAAACATGGGTTACTGCTGGTATATAAAGTCAAAACTCCTTATAATTTCCAGGTCGTCAGACAGATGAGCTGCTGAGGGGAGAAGTTCATCCTGTGAGTTTCTACTCTATACTCGCAGAAGGGGAACAGCCAGGGATTGTAAAGGTAAGCTAACCCACTACCAGTAATTTCCCACAGACTGCAGACTGTTTGGTTTGTTTGCCGTCTCTTCAGAGCTGTTTCCCCCCCCCCCCCC
>OMNM01034572.1:0-10000 GCA_900302745.1 Parablennius parvicornis | reverse complement strand
GCATGAAGCATGGTTCCTCCAAACGTCTGCTGATTTGTAGTGACGATCGTCACGCTCAACAAGTCCCCAATATTAAAATGTCTCATCCGCTGTGAACCTTCCTGTTGTTCACATATGCCGCTTTATGCTCACTGGTTGTTTTGTTAACTGGGTTTATTGAAACATTGGCGCTCCACAGCACCGCGGTGTTCTGACGAGGTTCAGACGCTCCTCCCAGTAACAGGAGAGGAGATCCAGCAATCCAGCATTTTCCGATGGCCGCAGCCCCAACTTCTGCATTCTTTGCACCCCCATTGTTGCGTAATGACGTTTCATGTGTGCATTGTTACTTGTCTTTAAAACCCCGCCTACATTTAATCTCACTCTCTGTGGTGAGTCCGTGCAACACAGTTGGGTCAATGTGGGCCTTGCTTTACTGTACCGTCCCAGCCTGGCCCGCCCCAGGTTGCCGACCCACGCTCTAGTCTGTGAACAGTTTGATCGGGACTGAATTCTGGAAGTGCTGAATTGTTTGTGCTCCCTCTGCATGCTGTAAAGTGGTGATGGCAGTGTATTAGAACCTCTTCCATCTCTGACTCTGGTCAAACATGTTCCATTCTCTCATACAAACATTCTGGTTACCATGGAGATGGATCAGGACACCCGACTGCAATGCATCCTTGGAAAAAGGAGCAGAATATGTCAGGTTTAAAGCTGTGATAGAGAATCTGCTCATTGGTACTTAAATACAGCTGCAGTTATTTGGACGTGGATGACAAGAAGAGGCCTATGCCATGTAAACGTTGACACATATTCGTGCTGACATGAAGAGCAAATTAATATTTAATGACATTTGCAGGCTGCCTCGCCCTCCACCTTGCCATCTGTCAGTGGAAAATGCAGCTTAATCAGTGACAGTGTGACTGAGTCAGCCAGTGAACGCAGCCAGAAAGCAGCATGAAAGTGAGGCGGGGTCAATCAAATGTCCATCAGAGGCTCCAACGGGCATACAGATGCTGGACGGACTTCACTCTCTGGATGATAATCCTCTTCTAATACTTGATGTCCTCATGAGGACCAACATGGTATATTCTCTCTCTCTCTCTCTCTCTCTCTCTCTCTCTCTCTCTCTCTCTCTCTCTCTCTCTGTGTCTCTCTCTCTCTCTCCGCCTTCACTCACTGTTAGTGGGATCAGGGGCCTCATTTATAAAACATTGTGTAGGATTCCAACTAAAAATGTGCATGCGCCCAAAAGCTGAAAATGGCCTGTTCCCAAAAAAATATCAAACTGTACGTACGCACATCTGCACTCACTTTCCTTTTATAGATCACAGTCCACCTGGAAGGTTGCGTAGTTCATATCCCGCCCTCAACTCGTCCACTTTCTACCATAAGTGGTCAATGCAGAGTGTCTCGTCCATATTTCTGCATCTCAATCAGCCTGCTGATCGACGACATTTGACGCAAAATTCTGGCAGAAAAGGAATTTTACAGAGAGCGAAATAGTCATGGAGGAGGTGGAGGTCAGAAAGAAAACAAGCGATCGGCACGTCGTCACCGCTGTAAATAGTGTGAGAGCCTCAGAGATGTGAGGCTGCAGAGGTGGAGGAGAAGAGTGATCTGAAGGTGGAGGTCAGAGGAGAGTGACATCATGGAGAAGAGTGACATCATGGGCCAGCAACCGACCACAAAAACACCCTCCAGAGTTGTGACGGCCAGCGTGTGTCAGAGTGTCTCAGAGTGAAGGAGACAGTTTTCGTGGAGTCACAGTGGAGACAGATAACGTCCAGTTTAATCTGTTTAATAAATGTATAAATGAAATGTTTGAACAGGAACTTGAGAAAAGGCTCGGTGGACTCTGTGTCGTGTCCTCAGTCAGTAGAGGTGGAGGAGGTGGGTGACGAGGACGCCGTCTGTCTGCAGCCTCAGAGCGTCCAGACCGCACGACGGTGCAGTGCATTCACAGTGCAGCATTACGCAAGACTTTATATGTTTACTCTGAAATTAGACAGATTTTTACACACCTTGTCACAATTGATAACCAGTCAGTTCTATAAACCGCTCTGCATCGTTTGAAGATGAATGTGTGACATTATATAATCATAGTGCTGCTGATTCACTAAAAGAACATCTAGAACACTGCAGCTTGGCTGTTGATTACTTGGATCAATAAGTCTGATATGTGAAGACATTAAATATATGAGATGAATCTGGTTCTATTCTCCACCTCACCATCGGCGCCGCCAGTTTCCTCGTCTCTAAAATGTGCGTGCGTAAGGTTCAAAGTTGGCGTACCGGTACGCACATTCTCTCGCAAAATGTATTTTTTTAGATCACAAACTTTGCGTGGGAAGTGGCGTACGCATCTTTCAGGACCTGTTTTGTGCCTAGCAACCTTGATAAATGAGGCTTCAGACCTTGCACCCTGAGACCTTGAACTGTGGAGAAGATGAATTAAAGTCCTTGGATGATGACAAGTCTTCCCTGAAGTGTTGTCATTAGATAATTCTTTCCACCAACACTACAGAACATAAAAATGGCTGCTGCTCCTCAGAAACATTGCTGTGCTCCATGCACAGCTCAGTCTGGTAAACGTGATCATCTCTGAAATTAACCGCAGCATCTTGTGTGTTTGCTCAGATCCAGCTGAAGAAAAACAAGGCCTTCAGGCGTTTCAAGAAACTGCAGGAAGCTCGACCAGAGTTCAACAGCTGCATGCTGGAGGACTTACTTCAACTCCCCATTCAGCGGATCGATCAGTAAGAGTTCTGTTTTGATCTCACTTTGGTTTTGTGCTTGAATATCATGTTACAGGTTCTGTGAATATATGAAAATCAATCGTTACCAGTCGATTGATTGCGTGAGCCACGAATGTCATTTAGCATGCTGGAAGTTGTTTGGAGGAAGCGAGGCGGATCAGAGGAGAAACTCACGAAAATTCACCAATGAAACAGAAACATACTGCAGTCTTCAGTGGTATTAGAACTTAAAACAATAGCCTGCGATGTGCTACCTTATGCAGGTAATATTGTGGGAGTGAGTTTGTGAAAACTTGCAGGAATCATGATTTATCATCTTTCAGCAGCTTTCTGATGCAACTCCACGAATGAGGACCTCGTATTTCGATATTTGACTGCATCAAATAAATATTCTCTGGACTAATACAAGGAGATAAGAGGAGTTGTGGTTTTTAGGGGTTAGGATGTTTTCCATTTCCTAAGCTGAATTGCATGTTTCTCCTGAGCTTTAATGGGTTTGACACTGTGGCTCTATAATCAAGTAAATACGGTAAGAAATGATTGATTACATAGTTTTTCTTCTGTTGTTTTACCAGCTGAACCCTGTATCCAGCACATTCACGGCTGATAGTGTGCTCACCACCGAGGGTCGCACATTTCATGCTTGAGTTCTGTTTCTGCTGTTCAGTTGTTTTCCTCTCACCACAGTGTACCGTCTGTGTGACAGATGTAATAATTATTATTTGATGGAAGTACTCAGGCTGTCTACAAACTGTCAGAATCTCTTTTGTTAGGCTCCAGGTTTTGTTGGCTGTAATTTAATGCGGTCTCAATCTTGCTGGCTAATTAGTGAAAGAAGAGGAGAAATGGGCTGAAACATGCTTTACAAAGTAGCAGAAATCATGACACTGGTTCATCAAGCTGCTAGATTTTATCTTAATTAGGCCTCTTTCATCTTCTCATCTCTCCAGATGTACAAGGAAGCACTTGAAAGGGTTAATCCATCCATCATACCGCAGAGAAGTTGTCTGTGATGAGTTGACCCTTCACCTTAACATCTGAGATACTTTACTGTATATCTCATTTATGTTCACTTTCTCCTCCACAACGATGAACCACCTTCCTACGCTTATTATACTAATGATCAGGATGCACTAACTCAATTATTTTTTTTCCTAAGCAATCAATCATCACACTTTATTGATCAGAGCCAGTGCACTCTTTTTCACAAAATCATCAGAATCACCAAAATTGCCAGCAGAGCAAAGGCAAGTTATTACAATTCTCAAGAAACACGCTGAGTATTTATTATGAAACGTGTCCGTCCGTCTGTCAAGTTTAGCTTCTTTATTATTTTACATGGAGCCTTAAATTTGTAATTGCACTGACTGAACCAGTTCCACTCTTTCATTTTGTATTACTAATGGCACTAACTGAACCAGTGACACTTACAGTTATATTTAATTTTTACATGTATTTGTTTGAAGAAGGTAGAGAAGCTAATTGGTTTACAACTGTTTCACAGGTGTACAGTTACTAAACAAATAACTCAGTGCAATTACATATAGGTATTTGTTGTTTTGTTGTTTTTTGTAGGAAATAGATATTTTAAGTTAAGACTGATGCACAAAAGAATGATCCCAGTCTTTTCCATAATAAAACATACCATTTGTTTGGTAATTCAGAAGTGTTTTCCGGTGTCGGCTCGGTATCGGCTGATATTAAAACTTCAGATTTCGATAGCTAAAAATAGCAGATAGATGCACCCCTAATCGGGACCCACCTTAAAATGGCCCCTTTAACTTGTGACCACTGCTTCAGACACACCGATCCTAATAGGTTGAAGTGACCTTGAGCAAGACATTGAAGCCCAAATATCCCCCCGACAGTGGTGGAGATCTCAGATTGGATGAAAGTGACCATTCAGATGACACGACTCAATCCTCCAATAACCAACCTGCTTCCAGCACAGCATCGTTCTGTGTGATTTTTCCCACCCATCGCTCTGTTTACATGTGCTGTAAATATTTTCAAGAGCTGAGAGTGTTTTAAACAACATGGGAAACTGCAGTATTTTTCCCCTCCTGATGAACATCCTGTATTTCACTTGTTATCTCTCTGTGGCTCAGCCCTCTCTCACTGTGCCTTTATGCACTTCTGATCATTATCATTGATTTGTCTGTCAGTCTCAGGCAAGCCCAGGAGACTCGAGGGAAATGTCTAATTGTATGATGATTTTAAATGGCATGGCTGGATAA
Organism: Parablennius parvicornis; assembly: GCA_900302745.1. Lineage (NCBI taxonomy): Eukaryota > Metazoa > Chordata > Actinopteri > Blenniiformes > Blenniidae > Parablennius > Parablennius parvicornis. The sequence continues at coordinate 5,025 of OMNM01034572.1, read as the reverse complement.
TAATGTGTGGCTGGCGCCTCACCTTGCTTTGGTTCCATGGCTGGGAATAGCAGGAAGCTGTTGTCACTTACCACCATTCAAGGATAATGGATGGCAAGCGGGACCTGGAGTGCGGACACTTATCCTGCTGCCGGGGGAGGAATAAAATCATTGCTTATATTAAGTGCCATTCACTCAAGCAGGCTGGAGCAGTCATCAGTGTCCTCCCCACTGAGCCTACCATTATGACAGTGATGGGGTCTCAAGTTGATTGTGGCAGAGAATAGCAGCTCTCCCTGCCTATATTCCCCCTGTTTGTTCGATAATAGAGATGCAGCTCTCAGAGATGGCAGCAATTGGAGACCTTGGGAGAAATCTGCTCGTACATCTTTTCCTGTAACAAAAGAATGACACAGTGGTAGACTCATTGTAGAGAGCGAGCACAATCATTACAAAGGCTATACAGCTCACCGGTCTCAGGGTCATTGTCATACTGTCTAAGCATTGAGAAGCTTGTAGCTGCATGCTACATGGGCTCTGCTTGATTTTGTCTTCCAATTGTCAAGGCAGGATTTCACATTGAGTTCTTTATGTGTTCAGCTCTGACCTGTGAGCTTTTTCAGCACAAGGTCAAGATTTGATTAATTGGCTGAAAGAAGTAAGAGGGATAAACACATACTAAAGTAGCTGCTTTGCAGGTAGCAGCTTGTATTTGCGTTAATAATTTGCGTTGACCTCATGGTTCAATGGAAGCTCGATGTAAAGCTACTGGTGAAACAAGGTTAAAGCGGGAGAAGAAGAATTTAGTTGTAAATCATGAGTTGATTCTGTGTACGCTGAACAGAGAAAGAGGAAATTCAAAACACGCTCACACAGATCCACTCATGCTCGCACACTCTTGGATTTAGAAGTGAAGGCAGACAGAACTGAGGCCTAGTGTGAGACTGAGCTGGAGCTAAGCCAGCGTTTGCATTAGCAGAGCTAATTGCTGTAAAGCTGCATCTCTCACACTTCTGTGTGTTTCTGCTCATCTTACTATAATCAGTGTCTACAGCTTTTCTGTTTTTAACTGATCAACCTTGATATATTCCTGGTTATTGAGCTTAGATAATGTTCAGTAAAGCAGCAGCTCAGGAGAGCAGCTCGTCTTTCCTGTCATGCATGCAAGATGTTTTTGTGCATCCTGAACAATAATATTGGATGTTAGCGTGATGTTATTGATTTGCAGGAGTGCGGTGGATAATTTTTTAGGAAAGTAAATCCTGTTTAAACAACATATGTCTTTCCCTTTTATCATAGTCAGCCACACTAGCTAGCAGTTCCCAGACTAAGCGACAGGCTTACACTCAGGAAAAATGAAACATTTAGGAGCCAGTTTTAGTTGTTGTGGTCCATCTATAATACGCTGTCAAAACCTCTCTGACTGAAATTGGTCATTATGTTCAGACAAGCACAGATTTCCAGCATTTATATTTCGCCAAAGAAACGGCCGGAGATTCCCGAAGCAGGATCCCGATTGTACACTGGGCCTCGAGAGATCTCGATTTGCACTTGAGGAACAATTAATGATCAATTTCACTACATTAGGACTAATCTCGTGGCTTGAGGAGACTTTCTATTGAGAAAGTCTGGTTTGATTTGGGGACTAAATTGGTCAAATGTTGATATTTTAGCTGAAGCTCCCAGAACGCCCTCTTTGATATGCCAGACATCCCTGCAGCAGGTTCCCCAAGACGACATCAGTTAGAAAACATTGATTAATGGATACAAATTCCAGTTTGTTTGTAAACATATCAACTTTGGTGTGATTGATTTTGGAACCTGTAGGTTGGAAATGAGTGGCGATGGTCTTGTTTAGGTGTGTTGGTTTTTTCTCTGTGCAGAAGTGAGACCGCGTTGGGAAGTATATTTTAAAGATTTTTCTGGCAGAGGAACTTTATACCTTTACTTGTTTAAAGTATAAACAAATGCCAAAGACTGACTTGTCAGTATTTACCATGTATTAAAATAGTCAAATGCAGTATGTCAAAGTAGTTAAAACCTTCTGATCAGCTTCACTCTTTATTTTCCTGAAATGAAATCTGGAATTGGTACAAGAAAAGAACGTGTGTAGCTGTTTACCCAAAACAGCCAGCTGTGTGCCTGCTTCTATCTCCTCCCTTTATCGAGCTCCACGTTCTCACACCTTCTGCAATTCAGCAATTTTAGTTCACAGCAATAATTAGTCCAGCATTAATAACGTAGAGTGAAATCTGTGTAGGTGTAGGCAGCATCACTTCAACAACTCGTTCTGGTCTTTGACCAAAACGTTGAGGTTTACTGAATTTTCACTTCTCTTTGAGTTATTCCTTGTTATACCAGTTCATATGTAGATATTGTTGGCTTTCTGTATTTACTATATTTAAATTTAGGGTGTGTTATTTTCCTTTTAACCTGTTAAAGTTGAGTAATTACCCCGAAGCCCTTGACTTGTTCTTTAACCTGTGCCGAAGCCTGTCAGTGTTTGTTGTCTCTTAATTACAAATATGAATCCTCAATGCATGTAATGGAAGCAAAATAATCAGTCACATATTTCTTTCATTTCCCTTTTTATTTACTGACGTGCACTGATGTGCAAAATGCCCGAATGACCCAACACGTCTGCCAGCAGTGAGTGAGAGAAGAGGAGGAGGAAGCCTCACGTCATTTTCGTCTTCCAGAGACATGCAGCACATCCTTCCACAGCTTGCTGAAGCTGCATCCTTCATTAGAACGGCTGTGAATGTGCTTCACATCCCGTTATTGTCTCATTATCTCTTCTTTGCTCTGCTGCTAATGAGCGGGAAAGGGCAGCTAAATTAGACAGTTCCGTTTACATTATTTGAAATGTGCTTTAATAATGCTCATTAGACTGTTTCCTTTTTGTTACACAGCCACTTTAATTAGATTTTCCTCTCTGCTCCTTAATAGGGACGAGGGTATCTATCATTAATAATGCCTGTAATGTATTTGTTATTACAAGATGAGACAAGAAGAAGAAGAAGTGAAATTATTTCTCTCTTTAAATATCTCTTAATTGAAGAATAATTAACTGGAACTTGTTTAGTTTCATTGGAAAATAAGTCATTGACTAGAAGAGTTAACCCCCCCACCCCCTCTCTTTCTCTCACCCTCTCCCCTTTGTCTCTCCTTCCTCCATTCCCCTCTCAGAATCAGAGTACTTTATCTATCCCTGCAGAAATGCTTTGACAGCGCTTCACACAGAATGCTTAAATAAAGTTAAATAAGTGACATTAAGTCAACTGTCCATATATATACAGGGTTAAGCCCAGCGATGACTATCACACTGCTTGACTTCTTTTTAACTTCCTCTCTCACCTTCTCTCCTTCTTCTCTCAAGCCCTTTACATACGATACGATCTTTGGCCGTTGCAGACAAAACACTGCAATTGTGGGACAGTCGTGGCGAAATCTTTGGTTGTGGCTCTAATCGGTGGTCGTACGTCACGTCGTGAGCCCAGGTCGACGGACGATTTCGTGGTCGTAAGCCTGCGATCAATATGAGACCGTGTCAGATATTTGGGGCGATTATAGCTGCTGCTGCAACCTGTTTGTTTCACACATGAAGTGTTTTGTCCGGAATAAAAAGACAATAAGAATAAATGCTAACGTAAAATGGGAGTAGATGCTAGTAGAGGCTAACAAGTACTTCAAGCTCCTTTTATAAAATTCCCATCCAGGTCGTCCTCTCTCTCTGAGCCACGGCCGTGTCCAGATTCTCCTCCTGCTTCTTTTTTTGAGATTTCTTTCCAAACACATAAAAGCCACTGCAGCGAGGCTCCGTTCATGTTTATGTTTAGGGTGTGTTGTTGTTGCGCAATCACATATTACTGCACAGTCATGTTGACTCACGTCATCCTACAGTCTGAACGCAGCACACTTCATGTTGTGGTTAGCAACAAGTTGCAAGTTAGCAGTGAGTTTACTTTTCTTCCAAACCAGCTGGATCACAGTGGGCAAACTTTCATTTACGTTCCTGTTCCAGATGTTTGCTCACTGCTGATGATCCCTTACCAAATCAAACAACATGGTCTTTCTTCCTACAGTCATCATTTGGTGACGAAATCTTTTGTTGTCTTGCTGCTGACTGAATCATGCTATCTCCATCCAGGGGGATCTGTAGCATGTGCTGCACGCTCAGATGAAATACTGAAGTTTGCATGTTTTTCTCTGCACTGCACTCGGATGCACCTTATGTGAGCAGTTAGGTAAATGTATTGTCCTGCTTCAGTGGCACCGCTGAGTCTCTAAAACCAGCCCAAAGTCGACAAAGAGACAGATGAGCAGCGATCAATGTGAACCGTCGATGCACTTCAAGGTCACTTCACCTTTCTGTTACTTCAGACCCGCTGGTTTCAGTCAGACTGCTGTGATGTACAGGGCAGGCTGAGAGTTCAGAACGACAAACATGGTGACCAGAACTACTCCGTTTACCTTTGTTATAGTGAAGAGGCATGTTCTAAGCATTTTACATTCAAACTAAATCTAAAACTGGTTTGAAGTGCACTTTCAATGTAAAATTCTTTGAAATGTCCAAAAATGTCCTTCCTTTCTCAGCGTTTCTTCTCAGACTGAAGCATGAGGCTTCATTCAAAATGCAATATATAAAATAGAACATGTTACTTTGTGAGTAAAAGGGGAACTTTCACAGCTGCATCGCTCAAGACTGAATCTGATCTGATAATGAAGAATAAAACTTGCGTTCCTTCAGCAGTGCAGCTCTCCTCCTCACTGCCTCAGCATTTACTTGAATCTGTTTTTACACATTGTCAGATTTGTGCTGCATTCACAGGTTTTGTTTCATTTACCTATCAGTCTTTATTGTTTCACTTCTCTCTTTCATTGATGCACTTGGAGGTCATGAGCTGTGTTTTGTTCCCTGACAGGTATAAACACTTCCTGCAGCACCTGGCTGCTAATTCCACTCCTGATGACCCAGAGTTTCAGCAGATTTCCAGTAAGTTCTGTTTCTAATCACGTCTGCACTTCACGGAGAAAACCAGCAAG
>OMNM01034571.1:0-17191 GCA_900302745.1 Parablennius parvicornis | reverse complement strand
CGAGAGAGAGCTCGAACTCCGATTAGACCCGTCGCAGCGGGCCGATGTTGGTCAAACTTGATCTGACGTTAAATTAAAAAGGCTCAGCCCGCTAGATTATTACGGCGGCTCGGAATAAGAGCGGCACTTGTCAATATTAGCCCACTGTTCCCCGGATCGATAAAAAACACTGCAATCTCAGGTGGCCAATGGCTCTGAATGTTCCCGTGCACTTGGAGCTCTGTGGAGGGCTGCTGCATTTCAACCACTGGTCATAAAGCAAACATGAGCGACACATACTATCTAAGAAATTTTAGTCTCTCCTTTTTGAATAATAAACTATCATTTTAACGTGATCAGTAAATCCTCTTTTTCTTTGTTTCATGTAGTCCCACACATTGTATGGAGAAGCACATGCTGGCAGAATGAATTGCACAGAGCTATCAGAGCTGTCCATGGTGCTGAAACCGTGACTATTTCATGAATACTGACAAATCTAAAGAATACTGTCAAGATGCAATACACACACAATGCACATACGTATTTAGTGAGTAATTTGAGTGCTATTAAACTTCTGCTCCTCTGTAAACTCGTTTTATTTACCTCTAGTTTTGCCTCTAATGAAACATCTATCATTCCCGTGATTCTGGACAATTAAGGGATTACTGGCCCATTTATCACCCTCACCAAAGTGCTTTGAAAATTGAGTTTTTAATTGCATTGCAAATGGCTGAGGCTTCAGCCATTAATAGTGAAAGACGTCAAGATTTCTTTCCCACAAAAACACATTCTGCATCCTATGTTTGCATTAAAAAAACAAACAAACAAACAAAAAAAACTCCGAATTGAAATTTGTTCAAGAAAAACAAACATTGTTGAGAGTCTGGCTTCTGCTAGTGAGATGCACCTAATCTGGCGTCACTAACAGATGAACAATACTATTGATTTGTGCAGGCTGTACTTTACATGAGGACAGGAAATGAAGGAGGTTAAGACTATCAGGGGTGATTGACGTGTTTGATCGTTTTACATGTTGTCATTTCAAAATCCAAACAAGACAAGTGCCCCGGGAAGTGTCCCGTTTTTCATACATGTCAATCTGGTGGGTATGTGGTATGAGCAAGTCTTCACAGGAGGGGATTTTCTTTCCCAACAGGGTCAAAGTTGACATCTGTTCCCACAACTCATTGGATCTCTGGGGATGAATGTTGTTGAATGGTATCACATTGATTTGCTGGTCCTGAAAGCCTGCATGTCAAAGCCGTAGCATGTCGGCTGCTTGACCTGAGCAGTTGAAGTCACATCGGGCAATGTCACACCCTGACCTGCAGACGTCTCCACAAAGCTCATCACATTGCACCTTGAATTGAAATGCTGATGTAGGTTTGATTGAGGACAAATAAAAAAAAGGCCACCTGTGATGTTGGCTTATTGAAGTGTGACACAAAACAGTTAATTAAAAGAATACCAAAGAAACGGTTTAATTGGTCATTTACAGTGCATGCTGATTCCTTGTGAGAACTGAACTAATCACTTGTAATTTCAAACAAAACCCATAATGAAAAAAAACATTATTCGCTACAAGGGGAGCCCAAGTATTTGAGATAAGCCTTTGATATAATTGATATAAATGATGATGAGTGTGCAGCATTATTTGCAATTAGGACATTTTGGCCACGCTGCATTACGCTCCGGGCTCCACCTCGGCAGGAACTCCTTTCAGTCACAAGTGTGGAAAATTTTACAGATACGGTCTATATGAAAACAAATAATTGTGAGACATGCATTTTTAGATTTGAAAACAATCAGAGGAGTGGTACTCAAGCAGGGAGAGGAAGAAAAAAAGCAGACAAACCGATGAAAAAATGTAGCCTTTTATCTCATGATGACGATGATTCACTGGCTGTAGCTCAGAGCAGTGCAAGCCTGCACCACCAAGAATTATTCATTCACTCCCTGCCTTGCTCTGCACACACAACAGAGTGAAATCCTCATCTTCACCTCTTTGAGGATACAAAGTTAAGACGTGTTTACGGCTAATTAAGAAAGGTTCTTCTCTCCTTCTGTGGGAGTTTGGAGGGCACTAGTGCAAATTTTGTATTTGAGTCACTCATTATTACAAGTAATTATTTCATTGAGTTGACATCATAAGCTTCTGTTTTCTCTTGCTCACAAAATGGCACTGACATGTGAAAACACGTAACGTGGCATACATTCATACATAGCATCATAATGTTTGTCATCTAAACAACATTTAGCATCTTTGCAGTTTATAAACAGTAATCACCTCTTTTTGCATTTGTACTGATATTGTATTATCATTTATATATACATATATATGTCATGACTCTTTTAAGAGGTATTTTTTTTCTATATTTGTACCTTCATTGTAACATTTTAAACTGTTTTGTCTTGGCTTGAAGGGAAGACATAATGGGGATTTCAGTGCATGTTGTAAATTGTTGTGTTTGTGTGCAATAAATCTCAAATCCTGAATCTAATATCACAATCATCAATAATAAGGATGAAAGTGAAATGGTCCCTAATTGCCACAGCTTGCCTCTTGTCAGCACATCTAGTACTTTTTCAGTTTGTGACACACAGTACACCTGATCATTGAGTTTTGTTGCTAATTTGTTATATTTACTTGGCTATTAAACCCATTGTTTACAGTCTTTTTTAATGCTTTATAGTGTAAGTGACCATATCTCGTCAATGGTTTAAACTGCTTCTTTGAAACTAACAATGAAATAGCAAAACATTTACAGAACGCATCATGTTTTTGATTAAAAAAAAAAAGAAAAGAAAAGATGAAAACACTGGTATCATATGGTGATTAGACTGAGACAACAGGATCATGTAAGATATATAAAAATATCCACTGAGAATTTTAGCCTATTTACTGATTTTAATAACTGAAATGAATGCTGAAATAATCAATTTTCAAATTCAATGAGTGTCTCTATAAGGGCTTGAACTGCTTTTTGAATGAAACAATTGAGATTATTTAATCTCCCCTTGTATTCTACACATTGAAACATTAAAACAATCTCAAGACCATGAGACAACTGACAATCAGATGATTTACATATAGCTAAAGAATATTTCTATCTCCGTGGATGCCATTAATGACAATCAATGCCAACAATAATATAATTGTCCATGCCACTTCAAGTACTGTTTCTTAAAACTGAAGTTTTGATATGAGCTAATGTCAATAGTTATTATAAAAACACGAAGGCACATGAGTGACACAACTGCTTCTGCCTGTAGTGTCCAAGGTCGATTCCTAACTTTGCAGTCTACGTCATTCCCCTTTTCTCTCCCCCCGTGACGTCTTTCTGTCTCCCCACATTGTGTCATGCACATTTATTGAGTAAGCGGCGATATGAGTCAGTGAAAACAGTCTTTCCTTTTCTTTTTATGTAAATATTCTTGCGTTTTGTGGGAGGTGAACAATATCAAGTATTGTGTGGCAAAAAAAAAAAGAAGATCATTTTGTAGATCTATTCGATTGAATAAATAGTACGACCTCTTTGATTTATCTTGGGAGTCTGTCTTATTCAAGTAATCAGTGTGAAAAACAGCCAACATCTTGCCAACTATTCTGCTGTGATTTTTAGCTTTATTACTTCCAAGGACTCAAAACATTGTCTGAATTGATTGAAAGCTATTAAATTCTTTATTTGGTCTCTGACTTAGCTCCAGGTTACTTTTTCAAGTGCAGGTGATTAAAAACACCATTATGTTGTTAATATTTGCAAGTAAGGGCTTCCTGTTGTATCAAAACTGGTTTGCTCCCACATGTTGATAAAGTCTTCAGTCTCAAGATGTGTGGATCTGCCGGACTCGCTTCCGTTGTTTAGATTCTCACTGTCAGGTCAAAAAACAGCGGCAGGTGACTCCTTGTGTACTGGAGCCAGGCCATGGCTGTCTACATCCTGCCCAGGTGAACAGTGGGACTCATCCCTGCAGGTCCTGGGGCACGTGAGGATTTGGCCTTTAAAAATGGGATAGGATGAGAAGAAAATGACTCAAAGAAAATCGACATTTAAAAAAACCCTGTAGAAAGTGAAAACAAAACAGCATTATCCCAAAAGTGAACCATTGTTGTCATTATGTTTGATATTATTTTATGATTACGGGGACACAAAGACTGTATGGAGATATAAAACAAACAAGAAAACCCTTGTCTGTCATGAAAAGAAGACAAACCATGACAATAATTGACTGGTCCGTCCAGCTCTCGTCACACTGGAGAGACAAAAACAAGAGTGCCTCGGTACGTCTCGGTACGCCACATCTGCTTAAACCCTCCTCGTGTGTGATCAGAGGCTTGGCACCCGGCGACTTGCAGATACTGAACCAGGTGGTTGGATAAATTCTTAAATCTGTTACAGATTACCTTGGAGCTTTAATCTAATGGGCCCCAATGCATCAAGGCCATTTGTGTTAAATCAGCAATGATGACTTAAATTTAGCAAGATTAGTGCAAATAAATAAAATACATGAATAAAAAATAAGTGCAGTTCAGGAAAATAAATTCAGATTTTTGTGTCAAGGATTTAAACACTTAAGAACTGGCAAATTGAATATTTTTGTTTTGATGAGTAAAGTAAGATCAGGGTCAGTGGAACCAGTCATTCTCTTTACTCACAAGTGACTCAACTCACCTTTCAATCAATATTTCCTTAATGTGCTGCATCAATCTGATCATGCTGAGAAAGTAATTTCAGTAATCATAGAAACGAGCTTCTCTGGTGAAAGACGCACAATGAGAGGGGGTGAATTAGAATTGTAGGAAGGATGCAGTTAAACAAGCATTGTGCAGCTCAAACTCAATGATATTTAGAGTGCTATTCAAGGGCCCATCAGTCTTGGCCAGATGTTGGGGGCTGATAAGGGAGTCTGCTCTCAAGGAGCTCTTCTTATTCTGTCAGTGCCTCTTTCCATGAAAGAAACTGTGGGAAGGCAGTGGCCCACGGAGATAGGGAAGCACTTGCCATTGTGGTAAAGTGTCACACAGATGTAAAGACACAACAAATTTACTTGGAACAAAACATTTTGTGCTAACACTGTTCAAAGGAAGAATGACATTTGGTTAACAAGGTGCAAAAAAAAAAAAAAAATCTCTTTTGTGATAGAACTCAACTTATGTCAGGAGGCAGAACATTCTGATGGAAAGGATGATCAGGCATAATCACTGTTAGCTCCCCATGAGGAAAATGAAAACACATCATGTGGCACAAAATAAATGACGTGACACAGTTCAAAGGATGATGGGAAAGTGCCTACCCCAATTTCTCTTACCCGAACGCTGCGTGCTGCGTCACAAACCCATCACGCGCTTTGGCTCCCCGGCAAACACTCTTTGGCCTGAGTGTGACAGAGGCTGTGTTATCAGCTGCACAGGCTGACACACTTCACTCTCTTGCCTCGGGGCTTTGCGCAGTCAGAACCATGCGACCGCAACAGTCAGCGCAGTGTGGCAAGAAGACATCTTCACCACATGAGGCCGGGGCTACGTGTAATACGCTGAGTGCACAAGGGTTACCCCCCACTTCACACACAAATATGGACAAGACAAACACGTGCGTGCACACTTATGCACACTGGCACAAGTGTGCATGCGTAAAAACTCGGTAACCTTTTGGTTAATTATGCTGCACATTGCACATGATGTGTAGTCAGAGAATTATCGGCTGTAGCTCAAGCTACTATAGTGGGTCAGAAGATGTGTGAATTATGACTGCAATGTTTAATTACCAAATAAATATGCATTCACAGTGATAGTTAATCAATCTTTTGTTTTGTTCTATTTTTTTAACCCCCCCCCAAAAAAAAACGCATAAAAAAAAACTAAGAAATAAATGTGTTTGGAGCTGAAACAATATATATTTTGTCCTCTTAATCTTTTTTCCAGCTAAACAATCAACTGTATGCCACCAACCGATAAAAATACACCTGTACATGTTGCTCTGACATCAGGTAAGGCTATGCTGTCAAAAAATATGTCAAGATGATGTTTTAAATGCTAATACAGATGCTTCAAAATGATACTTTTATGACTGACAACAAGTGGAAGCTGGAAGTTAAAATTCCATTTGAATTCCAGTTTGATGTTTTAAAGTGCGAGGTTCATATCTTCAATAGCTACTTTGAGGTCTGAGCACATCAGCTTGACATCTTTAAATGCGGGTTTGAGTAAAATTGCAAATGTCTAAAATGTGTGCTATACAGAGCAAAAACAAAATGTCAATGCTTCTGATAGGCTGTTTGCAGAAAGGCTTTTTTCAGTCAGGTTATAATTCACTACAGTTGATATTTCCTGCTGGTCAGCATAAATATTTATTCCTGCTAATTTGATTAAAGATGCTATTATAGGTTTATGCTTTCATCACACGTGCTGGAGCTCACAGTCCATCAGCTAAGAAATCAACAACAAATAACAACATCCAGCACACTGTTTGAGCAACATTGATGACATTCCTCGCTGAACATTCAACATTGATTTTCTTCTGCTGTCTATTCAGGCCTAAATAACTATAAGTGATACTGAAACATCAGAGTTGTTTTTTCAACTTGATAGGAAGTACATTGTACTGGATACTATTAATTAGGATTTCTGCATAAAATGATGTAAATTTAATTTCTCCAAGAATGTACTTTAAGGCACGGTGTCAGGTTTGTGAAATATCTTCACATTATTACTATAAATTATTTCTAACTTGTTGTATCATTACCATTAAAGCCTGGAATCCCACCAAGTTAGTTTTATCCAATTTATTAACTAATCAAATATATAGAGAGCTCATGGGTGTATTAGTATTGATTATTCTTTCGGTAACAGACCCACATGAAGGCCAACATCAGTGATATTTGTTGAATTATTTGCTTTTGAATTACTGGAACTATTTCTCCATGTGAAAATGTAAGTATTTCTGATCATATTTGAAATAATTTGAAATAAAATACCTTTAACACTTTTTCCAGACCAAATAAGCGATACCGCACATCACAACTAAACATTCTTACTTGAAAGAGCTTGAAATCTTAAATTACTAGTTATTACATAAACATAATGACATAAAATTGTAAATGTGAGTGTGTGTGTTTTATCTTGGGATGGATGGATGGATGGATGGACAGAATGTTTTGAGTTTAACTATGTAACTACTTTTAAAAGTCAGGGGGAAAAAATACTTTGTTATTCAATAAGGTAAGCAAAAATCTGCACCACCTTGACTAAGTGAACCTGAAAGGCTTTAATATATCAATTCGGACCTGCCATAATCCTTGAAAAAATGTCCATTTATGTAATTTCCAAGTTACAAACGGAGCTGTTCATAACATCAAATGACCAAAGGAGCAGACTGAGTCCTTTTGCCACCAATGCTGCAAAATAGGCTTTAAAAAAAACACACAAAAAAAAAAAAAAACAGGAAAAAAACAGGAAAAAACTAAAGCTCATCATGGCTCCAACTCAGGTTCGTTAGGGTCTTTTCAGACCTCAGTGAGTGACAAATGTTTCATAGGGGAGCAAGTATAAAGAATAAAGAAACCAAATGCAGCCAAGAAAATGCTGAAAACAATCCCCTCAGTGGCAGCGGCGGCAGTAACAACAGCAGCATTATTTTCCCTTCCCCCATGGCCTCTGTTGCCGTATCCCAGTAATAGGAGATGGGTGATGTTCACTGCCTGCGTGCCTAATTGAGAGTAAAACAAACTGGTTGCTACAGATAATGGGAAAGGTGAGGTAAAACACCATTAACAGTTAGTGATCCTTTTAAATAATTACCAGCGTCCAATGTGCCGCGTTACCAACGGTGTTCCCGTGATTGATGTTTCTGCTGTTATGGCTGCTAAGATAAAGCTGCTAATGTGAAGAGAAATCAATCTCACATGTTTTAATGTGTGACAGGTTTTTTTTCTCGCTACGTAAATACTACAGATTGAAGTGATTTACCAACACGGTTACATAAGGTTCGGTGTAGGCTGAATGGCTAATATGATGAGCAGCACCAAATGTACGTGAACATAAAGTGTGTGCAAATAATAACCACAGGCATGTTGCGGGGGAAAAAAAGTAAGAAAAATATGTATCTTTGTATAACAGACTTTAATGTTTTTCAAGCACACTCGTGTACATATTAACCTAATGGCGCTCCCTCATGCTTTCGTTTACAACATGCGAGCATGTATGAAAGCAGAATTCAAGGTCAAGCGTTTCATAGAAACAACACGCTGAAGCCAATAGCCTGATAAATGATAAACATTCAGTAGGTAGTCTGTGTCATACGTCTTGATGCTGCACTCGACATCGCTCTTTGTTTTAATGAAACATTTAGCAGCCATAGAAGGTAATATTGCATGTTATTAATTGATCAAAGAATAAAGCAATGGTCAGGTATTCATGTATGTTTTTCTAAGCGTGTGTCAGTCTGTGTTGGTGTGTGTGTGTGTGTGTGTGTGTGTGTGTGTGTGTGTGTGTGTGTGTGTGTGTCTTGCAGCACTGTTTATCAAGAGGGAGGCTTCTGCTGTTTGTTAGTCCCACACAAGACTGTAATGCTTCAGTTATTCCATTGTTAGTCCGTTCTACTGTACCTGCAATTAAATTTCCAAAGTCAGAGGAGCTTAACTAATTACTCCCGGCAAATGCCCTGTCTCTCCAAAGTAAATAACACCACAATATGCTCTAATAGCGCAGGAAGCCATAACATGTGGCTGGTTAAATCGAATGCTGTCAATCAATATGAAATTGGATTTTCAACATAATGTTATGTCAGCTATTTCTGCGCATTCATTTGACAGATAAAACTGTAATCAGGCTAATGCAATGCTCTCAACAGAACAGTTAAGCAGCAGAAGTTAAAATTACACCAGTTTTCCCCCTTTCTTTCTTTCTGTCTTTCTTTCGTTTCTTGTCTTCTTTTTTTTTTGTCTGAGTGCACACAAGCCCAACTGCAATCCAACTGCAACATTTTGCATGTATGACGCTGACGAGTGGTTGACAAGGCCAGCAACCGGGCTGCTTGTCTGCACCCGAATGAGAATGAAGCGTTCTTCAAATCACAAATCACCCCAGAAACAGCACCTCAGAATATGAACCCTAATGTAAATTCTCTCCGGTTTGAGACGTATTTGCATATTCTCATGTAGCGTGCTGTCAGTGGCAGCAGCGGGTGGCTTCGGGAGCATGCACAGGCTTCAGCGTTCAGTTCAACATTCGACTATTGCTATAATTATAAGAGAATGCCTGCAAGGCCACCATCAACCTATAAACATCACCCGCGGAAGACAAGGCCTTCGAAACCATCCCTGCCCGATTATATGACTGTGTACAATACCTGAGCCGGAGCCGTCTGAGAAAGGTCCCCCTCAGGGCTGATTCATCCAAGATAAAGTGATGTGAAGGAGAAAGAAAAACTAGACTGCAACAACACAAACAAAGGCGGAAAAAATATCCAAATCATGCTCAGCTCTGTACAAGTTTATTGCTACATTCTTTTGCAGAGACCAAGTAAAGATGGATCAACACTGGATAATAGAGGCAAATGGCAAAGCTGATGATAATAGTGCCATCGACAAATGGCAAATCACACTTGCCACTCAGTATTATTAAAAGATTGAATAAAAGTCGGCGGCAGCACATTTTGATAGGTTTGTGCAGTGTCCCCACCTCGTGTGTGAATGTAATAAGGGTCGCCTCACTGCATATGTTGTCTGAATTAAATATTAAGTCAGGCTTGCAGATGCGCAGGAGTACATTATTTACTGATGCCAGCAGAGGAAACGCAGATGCTCCCCTATATGGGCAGAACATACAATACACCTGACAGCTGGAGGGGTTATACTAAGTACTTTACTCACTTTATGTATAATACTCCTTGCTTTTAAACGGGTAAACCACAGGGCTGTAGTATGCATACTTAAACAGGAGCGTGCTATATCGAGGCACTGTTTAAATGACTGAAATAGAAGAAAGATCTCAATATGAAGTCAGGCACACAGGCCACAACTTCCGCCTTTAACATCCTGTGCTCGCGACCTGGCTTTTGGACATGGCAGCGTTTAACACATTTCTCACTTCGTTTTTCCCGAACACTGTATTCCTCTTAGAGTCATTAAATATTCACATATTTTCTCTTTTTTTCCCTCTCTTGTAGAGGTAAAGTGCACTTGATGTGTCATCCGTGTGATCCGATTCCTTCTGACAGAAGCCTTTATTGCTCAGCCACGTTTACTCCACATGTACGTATGTCCTTGCGAAATAGCCCTTATTCATTTCCATTTATTTCAACCGGCGGTGGAGACACAGCAACACTGGCAAATAAAACACCTCATTTATTCGACATGAAAGCTGATGATTGCTAAAGACAGCTAGAGTGGTGACAACAAAGCTAGAGGAAACCCAAAGTAGATAGAGTTGGATTGATCTGCCTGGGATCAAACAAATGGCCTTGTCACTGAAGGGAATAGCTATACTTCATCGTCTATTGCCTATCAAGAAAGCCCAGAGTTTTTGTTGAAATATGTGTAGTAATATAAAAAAAAACAAAAAAAAAAAAAAAAAAAACACCCAAACAGACCACATATGAGCATTTTTACAAGTTCTCTAGAAGTCTAGACAGGTGGTTGTTATGCAAGCCACCAGATGGGTCAGTCCAGCAGAGCGGTAGATCTGCTTTAAAAAATTTCTCTTAGAACATATCTGAACTCTAACAAATTGCTCTGGGCCGTAAGATTCATCACTGTCAGACTTTCTTTGCGCCACATTTCTATAGGTCATCATAAGCCCCCTAAAAGAGGAATTTTCTGAGGATGTGGCACACTTATTTCAAAACCTCTTCACCTGACATTTTAAAAGGTTAAGCACTCGGGAAAGGGCAAGCTAATTAAATAATTTCTTGTCAAAGAAAAGAAAAACAGCTAATCACCGCGGAGACGTATCTCACAAATATTAAATCAACAGCATTATAGAGAAAGTGAGTGTGTCAGATTAAAGATCCTCCTTTATTTCTCGGTTTCTCCATCGTCTTGAGAAATCCAATTCCATGAATCTGCTTATGCATTAGTTAATCAGGTTGTTCAATTATGTCTCGATTTTAAATCCACAATTTCCTAAAGCCCTCCCTCCAAACAGCGATTGTCCAATCACATCTAATAACTGTAGTGAAGCACAGCAGAACTGCCGGGCTTTGTATTTGGCAACACAAACTGAGCTGCATTAGCAACTGTCTGCTCGTGAGAAATGGCGCATTTTCCCATATTGTGTGGCTGCAATCCAAGAATAAAGCCTTTGTAACTTTATTAAAATGGCCTCTTCAGAGGAAGTGATATGTAATATGATTGCATGGCATATTTCAAACTGAGATCCTTTCCTTTTTTTTCCCCCTGAGGTTTATTATAAAATGGAGATGCAGTTTACTTTCAATTGTCTCCATGCAGCACTATTTTTGAATAAAGCCAGTCTCAGTGGAATAATGCATAACTGCAAATGATCACCTTTATAAAAGTATTGATGCACTTACTCAAGCTTTTAAGTTGTCATTTATTTTCAAAACAGCTGTGAATCTGTAGTTATTATGTCTATGATGTATTAGAGAGTATAAGCAAACATTAACTTATCTTGGAAAAAAAACTTAGTCAGCATATTGGTAATTTATAACAGCTGCTTTGTTGTTTCTGCTGCTGCTTCTTGTTCTTGTCATTACTTCATTCTTTGGAAGTCTTATGGCAAATTATAAAAGAGTGCTAATTTGGACGACATATTTTCACGCTCAAAACTCTCTTGGTGACCTCAAGATACTTAAATCATTCTCAAAGGTTAATGCAATGTATGCCTTATCTGCATTGATAGAAAATTCAGATATATGCATAAAAAGAATATCTCTCATTATGCCTTTTCAACAATCAGCAGTGCAAACTTCTGTGTCAACTTCTTTAAAAGGAAGTAGCAATGGAAATAATGACTCTTGTGTCTAGAAAAACAAATCAATAAACTAATAGCTCTCTTTTCAAGTTAAAATGTCTTAAAATATTTGTAGGTTTTGCATGTGGTGCACACCAGCTTCCATTTGTTTCACCAGGAAAGGAACTCCTCATCTCTGTTTAAATGAAAAACACACACACACACCCACACACACACACACACACACACACACAACTTGCCATTTCCATTAATTCATTGAAAAGAAGCTCACATATGTGCTGGTCAAGATGTAAAAAGTAGACATTTTTTTCTGGAAAAAGAAGGGTATTGCACACCCTTCAAAGGTCACACCCTTGCTCAAGAGCATGTGCATATAATACTTATATAAATAACTAGTATGCATTGCTATTTGACTTCCAAATGCCCAATTAATTCCCATTGAGAGAGTTAAAGGTAGAGATTTAATACACAAGTAATGAGTTCCCTTTGATTTCTTGAACTGGTGAAGTAACTGCATCTTAAATAAGGAAGTCATTTTTGTAATTTGCATTAACAGGCTTAAGTGGCTCTTCTCTTTCATGCAATTGCTGTCTGTGACTTCAGAAATCTTTTTCCAAGATAGTGTTTTGGATAATTCATCCTTCCAAGAAACATTAGGTCCCTTTAAAATTCACCCATATTAAATCAAATCAGTTTTCCATTGGTCCCTGGATGTGAGCTGATGTATACCCTTCTTCTTTTATCATACTTAAACACACATTATGCTCTTGGACTCTTGAGCTCTTTTCTGCAACACATGAACAATCCTGTTTCTTTATCTTCCAAGGGGATTAAAAGCTGATAAGGATGCGGTGCCTCAGTGTGTTTGCATGATATCATACAAGCAGCTATCGAGAGCATTTTAAGATCCCTTTTACCCAGTTTCAGTTCAGCACGAAACATTGAAAAACAGCGGGAGCCAGTCGACTCCACCGACTCATTGAGGCAAAATTAGCTCCATTTTTAATTAGCCCTTTAAACACCAGCAACACTGAGTTTCAGGCTTCAAGATACGGTCGATCATTCCTGCAGCTGCAGAGGATCTAATTGGAAGTGTAAGATCTTACATAACATTCTCATGGCTGATGAAACGCTCCCATGATGTAGCAAAGTGACAGGTTCAAGAGGAGCATTCACATGATTGCCAAATATTGAACATTCTTGGTAAAATTAAAAAAAATGGAAAAAAGGCACATCACATGTAAAAATATAGGTTTTTTTTTTTTTTTTTACACTCTTTCAGTCAAGGCTGTTTTCTTCCACCTATGCTATTTCAAGTCAGCTTAGGATAGATTATTTCCAGAACCAAAGCTAATGTTGATGCATGGACATGAGCAAGACTGGCCAGCTGCAGATATGCTGACTTACCAGGATCAGCACGTATGAACATCATCTTTAATTTTGCACCCAGACATGATGTCCAACCCTTTACATAAAAGGATACATTAGCGTGATTAGGATCGGCATGGGGGGGGTTGATAATGCTCAGCGCGGTCTATGTGATTTCAGATTTGTCACAGTGGGCTATGATATAAGACTGTATCCTATCAGACAGGATGGAATAGATGGACGAGGCAACTGGACTAATGCAGAGTGACATTCGCTCTCTCAGCGACTCCCCTAATGGCCCACAGATAGACGTGCAGCGCTGGGTGCCGTGAAGGGCACAGGGTTACACGTTTATTCAGCCGCTTCTCTTTCTCGTCAAATGTCGTCTATTATTGTCACATTCGCATTAAGATACCAAGGAAGCCGCTCTTTATGGGCAAGCATTTTATTTTTATCCATCTTGTTTGCTATGTGAAAATATTGAGAAGGGTTACGGTTGTGTTCTGGAGATGGAAAAAAATCCCTCAAAAAACCTGTGTGCTATTTTTGAGCATTGCATACGGAGCAAAACAACAACAAAACAAAAAAGGATGAACTGCAGTCCATAACTGGAATAAAAGTGCAAGTGGGTGTTTAGCCGAGTGACAGTGTTCATTTGTCATTGTGCAGACATCTAGTGGATGATTGTCTGCAAGTAGAGGAGGTTATGTGTGGTTGCTTCTGTGTTTCTTTTCAAGGCAAAGTGCTGGTGTAGCAGTGACGCGACGAACAAAAAAATACAAAACAACACAGCTCTGCAAGAACCTTCAGTGGTTTCAAAAAGAAAAAAGAAAATCGTGTTTCAACTGATTAGTCTGACCCACAGACACAGAAGTAGGACAAACTTAAGAGTAGGACAAATTATTGAACATTTCATTAGATACCAATGCAGGAGGTGTGAATGTCTCTTTTCAAAGGTTTTTGTTGTTGTTGTTGCATATTTGTTTGGTGTTATTACATATCACACTGTATCTACATCGAGGAGTAAATAGAAACTGCCACAGACAGACTTCCTCTGCCTTTACCGTACAGTATTAAGTTGTTATGTAATCTGCCCCTGCAGCGGCCCCGAGCACCATGGAGGCTGAAGTTACAAGTTCACAATGGGCACCTGCCTGCAGAAAATGTCCAGAAACAGAGCGAAGGGCATTTTCCCTCAGCTTAGTCTTTTGATGTAGTTTGGAAACAGTGGTAAAGCTGCAGGCTGCTTCCAGTCAACAGGATTCACTCAGTTAACCATTAATGTTTACATGTTGAAAGTAAGTTTTCAAGTCCAAATGTTTATGGGATTTGGTATAATTACATAAATAAATCCATATAAAATGTTTTACATATGTTTCATTAATTTAGATGCCTTGTCTGTGGTTGTCGTACAATCCCAACATTGGCTGTAGGATCTCGATTTCCACTTGAATATGCTCTTGGGTAAGACGCAGAACTCCAAATTGCTTGTAATAAAGGGCGGGTACCTATTACAGCTCCATAAATATTGCGATGTGTAAATGTGCGCATGGGACTGATTGTGTCAAGTGCTTTATGGCGTCTGAAAGACACAAAGTGAAAGCTGTTCTTAATGTTATGTTTAAAATGTTACATTTATGTGAACATTCCTGTTTTGATTCAGCATTTTGGTTTATGTTTGCCCGATGATGGAGCACAGAGTCAGCTGGCTTCGGCTCCACCTTCGGGGATACTGAGGGTCTGAAAATGCGTGCAAATGTAATGTGTGCACACACTGTGGAAGCTGATCAACTGAGGAGGCATACAAGGATCACCTCTGACACACACAGATGCAAAATAACACTTTCAGATTCTTGTACAATACACAAAGTGATTTCCCTACTCTGAAATGCTTGCACTGTTTTTATCACTTTTTAAAAATTTTTTTACAGTGTGTTATAAGGAAGTGCACACCGAAACATCCTTCATTTGCAGCTGTCATTGTAAGTAGAATCATTTCTTCTATTGGCTCACCATTACTTTATCATACGATATTTTCTTTATTGTATCCCAAATTTTGACTTAGTGACCAATTGTCTCTTAGACTGACTTTTTGTTTGTTAATTTTTCACCAAATTAAGATGTATTGCTCCATTATGACCGCAAACAAATCAACAACCAACCGTCTTCATATAAACACCACTTAAAGCGTGGGACAAACCCTCGATGAGTGCATCTAAATATTATATATCACTATATGTAAGATCTTGGAGAATATGGCCCTATTTTGAGTTCATTTGGGAGAGATAGATTCTTGATAAATTCAATATTTTACAATTGTATTCTTTCTATGCAGTTGCTGTTTGTTTAAACACTTATACTGCATCACATAGCATATCAAATTGCATTGTATCTACTGACACGAGACAGCAAATGTCTACTTTCAAAACTAATCACTCGGAGTACAATAATACAGTTTTATTCACTGTGGCTTCTACAGCTCTTTTTTCATTGCAAGTTATAGCATTGATGTATAAAGCCGTAAATACCACTGACACATGTCACTGTGTGTAAGGGAAAATAACATTACTTGTTTACTTCAGTGTTAATATGATCAAACAATTGTATATAAACATATGATGACAGCACTGTGAATAAATGCTAAAGTCTTTCCTTTATGACAGAAAGCATGAGACATAAATTGTCACAGCGAATCAATTCTCATTGGATTTTCTTGTCACATCACAGATTTATTTTACCTTCATATCACATCAAAAACCTCCTAAATTCACCTTGAATCTTAAAAACCTAATTTCAGGCAAAACTCAATTTCCTCTTGGGATATCAGAGGACTTATCTTCGCCATGAATCAAGAAATACTTTAACATGTTATTGAATTAACAGATGAAGTTTACATGTAGTGTCAGACTATAGCCTCAATATTTCTCCCTAGCGCTTATGAAAGAAGTCGTGCTTTTGCTTTGGAGCCCTGACCACGCATATCTTTTTTTTTTCTTTAGATAAACGACTTGCCACTGAAAATCTGTCTATCTCAATGAAATATGAGGCAGGGTGTATACAGTGTGTATACTGTATAAATCACACACATTCTGAAGAGAGTGGGATGACAGTATATTGTATATACTGTCGACAACACTTGATTAACATAATCAGAGACACATTTACAAGTTGTGAAGATCCACACTAAAGTCTAACTGCAAAAAATGTTAATAATTGTGCTAATTCATTTTGATTTAGCCTGCTGCTCCAAATAAATCCAACCAACCCAGTATAATCTCACGTGTGCTTACATTTGCAATTTACGTACTCCTGTCATATGCAGGCTTCTCACTTCATCACAACAAATCATAACAATGAGCAAAAACAGGACAACAAAGCAGCAAAAAAGTGCTTTATGTGAATAGCTGGCTGTGCCTCTCGACATTGCCACCAAATGTTTTGTGTAAAAGAAAAAAAAAGAAAAAAAAGAACCTGCATTATAATAAAGGCTTTGCCCTCATGTGGTAACTTGTCAGGCAGCTACAGTAATTGGTAATGGGATTTTCACTGAGCTCTAAAGGCAGAGTGAAAACACCAGTGTACTTTAAAGTGATTTATTTCTACATGGACCCCCAATTTAAACACCTTTGTTGTTCTGCTAAATTAAGTTGAAACAAATTGTGCAACATAAGCCCACCCACAAAACTGCACAGCAAAAAGCACAATGATTCAAAAATGACCACATTGGTCATTGAATTTCTTCACTATTTTTTTGTAAAATCCCTCATTTTTTTAATGTCAAAACATGTGTCACTGTGGAGCTTAGCCCTCATTACAAAGAACAACTTTTGTCACATGAAGCTTAGAATTACCATATATTTCCATCGAAATACTAGAATACCTACAGTAGGAGGATATGCTGTTTGCATAACA
>OMNM01034570.1:0-16352 GCA_900302745.1 Parablennius parvicornis | reverse complement strand
CCAAACCCTGTAGCTGTTTTTATCCAGTGATCTTTACATGTGTGCCGCAGACTAAGCTGTACGATTTGGAGGGCCAGGTGAGACGTGCAGCAGTTGAGCGAGGAGCAGCCGAGGTGAAGAAGAACGAGTTCGAGGAAGAACTCGTAAAACAGAAGCAGCAAACCAACCACATTGAAAATGTCTACCAAAAAAAGCTGGAAGAAGCCCAGGACACCTGCAGCCAAATCAAGGTGCACACAAACACCACAAACAGTGAAAAATATAGACTTTTGTCTCTGAATGTTAACAATGTTAGTTTGATTCGTTTGTTAGACTATGTCCCTTTTTACAATTTGTAAAGCGACTGTGAATTATTACACTTGTGCTCTTGCTTCTAGGTCACAATGCAGCAGAACATTTCCTCCAGTGCATTAACCATCCAGGAACTCAAAGGTAGCGATTAAAATGTAACCTCTCGGCCGGAAACACCTGCACCAGTTACTTGCTCTGTATGTTCGGTTGAAAGGTTACATCATCTCATCCTCGTGTCCTGTGTGCCTCGTAGGCCAGCTGAACCAGTTGAATGATAACTTGGAGAAGCTTCAAAATGAGCTGCTGGCTTGCCAAGGCAACATCGAAACTCTGAACAACAAAGTCTCCGATGGCGTGTGAGAGTCCTTACAGCTGTTAATTTTCTACAAATGTGTTTTTTGGAGCAAGAATGGAGATCAATTAATTTCCATTTAAAGATACAGTAGTGAGTTTTTTTCAGTGGGTGGCAACAGTGAGTCAATGGCTACATCTAAATCTACTTTTTCAGTTGTCTTACGACTCAATGCACCATCTGGTGGTATAAAATGATGCTGCAAGACTGATCAGGCTGTGTCGCTGGTTAACTTCACTTGTGTGGACCTCTCGGCTATATTCAGTTGATTATATTAAATATATTGTATCTTGAAAGTTATTGTGTGACAAGTGTTGACATGTCCATGTGTGTATTTGCACTTGTGTAGAACTCACTGCCAATCCCAGGTTCAGTCTCAGAAGGAGCTGTGTGACGAGAGAGTGGCTGCAGCCAAACTCGAAGTTCAGAAGAATATGGAGAAGCACATAGTTCCTCCTGTTGCACCACAGGTAAGTTTCCTTTTCAGTGAAACTGAACTATGTTCATTTAGAATGTCACAAGCCTCTGTTTGCGTGTGTGTACCGTTTGCATTTTTTTGTACATCTAAAATAGAAGAAAACACTTCCTGTTGTTGTTGCAATTGAGCTTCTGAGGCTTAACTTGATTGACCCAGTTGTTTCGTCAGTGATGTAAAAAAAAAAAAAGAAGAAAAGTGAGATGTGCACTCTTCTGCAGGAAAATACAGACACAGGTGTAAAAAATGTCAACGTGCTAGCCAAGTCTTCAGCTGATGGCGATAATACAACATCAGCCATGTTGGAACTGAAAGAGAATGGAATCGCTGAGCTACTGAGCAACGACATCAACATGGATAAAGGTAACATACACGTGCACACATACTGTATGTCAAGGTTTTTTTTTTGTTTTTTGTACTTCCTGCTTTGCTCATTTTGGTTCAGAAGAAGTACAAACCATCATAACACAATTTCTTCGTTGTTATTCCTCCAGCTCATAATGTCTCAAAGGACCTAGGCCTAACGAAGACTCTCCCTAAAGCCGCCTCTCAGCCCGTCACCACTAAAGCAGACAACAATAAACTGACTGAGGATCGAGGGATGGAGGTGATGGATGCCCGGGAAGACGATGGTGACACAGAAGGTAGAGTTGGAACTCTAGTAACTGACTCCAGCTGCAGTTGTTTCTTTCAAACTAACACAATGACCTTTCACTCCATCTCATCAACACAGTAGGATTTAAAAAAAAAAAAAGAAGTTAGTTTAAAGTGACTGGATTCCATTCTATGCATTGTAAATTAAATACATCTGGATTATCAGGACAAAGCTATTGATGTGAAACTGAAACTTCAATTTAATTTATACAATAATACAATAGCTGCAAATGAATATATCGTCTTTTGTCGATATTTGAACTGGCATTTAAAACTAGAACTTAGAATTTGTGATTAATAATTATTGTAGTTTTTACATTACAATAATGTAATTTTTTTTAGCTAATTCTAATTCATCATAAAATAAAGATGGCAGTTGTTTGACATGAATTTGCAAGTAGTTACCCAAATGACATGTTAATTAATCACAGTTGCTCTGCAATGAATATCTAAAAGTGTTTTGTCTCCAGCTCCTGACTGCATTTCCAGTGAAAGAGGATTTTTTTGTTTAAAAAAGTCAAGCTGACAGGGACTTGGTTTTTCAGAGGACGACCCGGGAATGGAAGGCATGCTGATTCAAGGGAAGGCAGATGAGACTCGCATCGATGAGAAAATTGAGGACCCGGAAGAGTATGATGGAGACGAGCCTATAGTAGGCGGAGTTGATTTGGAGAAGCAACAAGAGCAGATGAAAACGGCTGTTAAAACTGGTGGCGGTACGAGTCTTATATTTATATTTGAAAAGCCAGAAGATAACTACAGCAAAAGTAAAATCTTGTTTATTACGTGCATATAACACTGTACTGTTTGACAAACAAAGAAATGGACGAGGAGACGGCGAACTACAACGGGGATGAAGACAACGAAGGAGAGTTTGAAGCGGACAAACAAGCTGAGCTGTCTCATATCTGAGGTACACACACAAACACACAGATGTGTCTCACATGCTTTCAAAATCTTATAAGATCATTATTATATGAACACACTGGTGTTCAGAGATTAGCTGGAAATCATGCCAAGTGGATTCCCATCTGCGCGGTGATGCAGTTGCTTAGCAATTCATCCCCACAAATGGCCCGTCTCTGTGGCGTTTGCATGTTCTCTCTGTGGGAATAAAAGGTTTCTGTGGCTACTGCTTTGTGTTGTGGGATTCAAAGACGAGCAAATCAGGGGTTTCGACGCCGCACGTCAGGTTTTAATTTAGGATTGCAGAGGATACAGACAGCTGAGAGAAATGCTTCCGGTCTGAATAGAACGCAGACTTTTCTCTCTGCTTCAGTTGTCCTAGTTTATTTCGACAGAAGCCACAAGAAAGATGATTGTTGTTATTCACGTCAGAGTTCATGATTCCTCTCAGCCTCATCCAGTGTCAGAGCAGTGTGACCTGCCCACGGTGTCTCAGGGTGATGAGATATTCCAGTCGACTCTGTGATGACGTGGTGATCTGTTCAGGTGTACTTTCATTTCACACATAATCAGCTGGGATCGGCTCTGGCTGCCTTCAGCATTGAATTAAGCGAAACAACGTGAAACAAGATGGTCGCCTTTAATTACACTAAAGAGTTGAGAGACCTGCAGCGAAGAATAAAATGTGTTGTCAGAATGTAAGAATGTTTTAAGTTATCTTAAAATTGTGAATTGTTTGTTAACATTTGAAATTTAATATGAACGCAAATACAAAATAAGTCTCATCCCAATTTTTATCCGAGCAAATGTGATAAATTCACGATTGTTATGTTTCGGTTCTTTCCATAGTGCTTCTGTTGCTCCTTTCCATGATATCAGAAAGTAGGGGAAAACTACTGAATATTAAAAGTAAAACAATATATATAGAAACTGTTTTGCGAGTTTCACAGTTGTTTGTTGTTGTACGATGTTGTCAACATTTAAGATGATCACAAATATAAGTTTCTGTCATTCTTTTTCTTCATAATAAGTTGTTTTTTTTTTTTTTTGTTTGTTTGTTTGTTTGCTTTTTCAGGACTACAGTTTGATCCTCTGCACCGCTTAAGAAAACCAGACGTTTTTGACATCACAGCACGACATCAAAGAGGTTAATGCAACCTGAAAAACACATTATGCCCCGGACAAAGCGAGGCTCAAGTTTCTCTAGGAAAGATCACTTTCAGCTTTTGCATTGGTTTCCTGGAAAGTCCTGTTTCTGTTGTCTTTTTTTTTTTTTTGGAATTGGTACTTTTGTTCACTTGTTGTTTTAGTGCAGTTTGGGAATGAGAATCACAACTTAAGACATGTTAGGCTGAAAATTTCTGGGAATCGGTACATTCAGATGTTGGGCTAACGCTCACCACTTTGAGTTGAATTGCATGCAGACATGAACGGGAAGTTACAATGTGCAAAATACTGTAAAAGGATCTGAGTGGTTTCAATGTCACAGCTCCTCCACCAGAGGGCTCTGTTTCACCGCTCTTCTGTCTCGTGACATCCACCAGCATCTTATTATTTGTCTCCTTAACAACAACAGTCTCTCACAGGAATCTTTTGGACATTGGCTCTGTGGTGCGGGAGCTGATAAATAATGGATGGTGGAGGCTTATTTCCATGACTGTAGATAATAACTACAACTTGATGCGATTATTGTTCAACTCCTAATATATTTGTTGATGCTAAAGGAATCAAATTTCTCAAGTTCAAGATGCCATTTTAAAAGATAATGGTCCGAGCTATCGGGGAAACCCAGTTCTTAATAAACCTCAGAGAGAAATTCTTAACATTATATGAATGTGAATTACACGCTAAAGTGCCAGGGTTTGAATATGTTGTATATTATGGCTGTAACTGGACTTAGAGTTGCAAGCATTTGTGAAGTATTACTGCGGCGGGGCATTAATTCTGAACTGTCTGGTTCAAGAAGCAGCATAAATCAAACATCAGTTTTGTTTTATGTTAAAGAGTAAACCGTTTTAATGACGATGATAAAAGCCATCTCGAGAAACACCTTGATTATATTTGTACATCATGAGCTTTGATGGATGCCTTACCAGATGTGCACGCGGTTAGTTCACCCACATTCGGTCGAGAGTTTGTGCTGTAAATAGTGGATCCTTTCTATGGTTTGTTGAGTCAAGTGTACTTTGTGGTCTGTTGAAAGCGCGGAGTTCCATTCGGAAAGTTTCTTCCGAAGTCGCCCTTTCAAACGCAAGGGAAGTCATTGGGCAGGGTGCAAATGTTAATGAATATTATTCGTCAGATGTAATATAATGGTACTTTAATTTTAAGGTGGGTTGTATAGTTGCCTTGTTTTATGCTGGACAGATTTTCTCCACACACTCTGCAATCTGTAGGAGTCCTGAAATTGACGGAGTACTCGGTTAGTAGTTGTAATAGCCATATTTACACTGATACTTTCTTTGTCATATGTTGTCCATTACTGCTTTATGTTGCAGGTAGAAGATTTAAAAACAATGGAATTGCTTTTACTGTATTATGAATGCTCTTGCTTTCAAAGGGGTCTGAAGGAGAAAATTGGCATTTGATAACGTTTTGACAACGTGTTAATTTGTGCTGATGTCTGTTCTCTCCATGTCCAATGTGCAGGTCAAAGAAATACCTTTTGTTTTTTTTTAAATTTTACCTTCAGTGAAGACACATATTGAGTACATGAATGTTTGGTGATGCACATTTTCCTCCGACTTCAAGATGCACAGGAAGTAACTGGAGTGACCTGGCGTACAAAATGTCATCTGACATTTAAGACGTCTTTTAAACATCTTAAATAAGCACACTGATGTCATTCAACTTGTTGAGAAATCTGTATGGGCTTTTACTGAGCATGGCGACACATGTCAATATTTGATCTTTTGAGCAACGTGAACTACAAAAAGTGGGGGAACGCAGAAAGAACTCAGCTCGAATTAACCGACTATACAGTGTCCTCGAGTGCAGGGATAGGCACCTTGAACTAAAATGTCTATTATCTGTCCCAAACACAACCAAGGTAACTTATTTCTTTATTTGTATGTTTTGTTTTTTTTAACTGGTGGGATACAATTTATATCAGCAAATGCTGAAAAGGAGTCGAGTGTAAGACGGATACAGTTTTAATTTGTTAAGCATCAGACCTGCCAAAGCAGAAAACCCCACAGCAGCATGAAGTTAAACACAAAAGTCTTTCTCGTCTGCATTTTAGTCTCCGTTTAGTCTCAAACATTTTGCAGGGGACTTTCATTCAACGTTTGTCTTTTCGATGTCATACTATTGCTGTTATTCATTGTCTTATGCTGTAAAGACTGAGGAGCTTCTTCGTCGTCTGCTTGATTGTGACGCTGGAGTGATTCATTTAAAGTCAAACTTGTATGATTTTATTTTTTTTTTAATTTTTAGATGGGATTAACATTTTTGTTTTGTATAAATTTACGTTTTGTTCCAACTGCTGGAGACACTGTGAATGGTTTACATTAACATAGCTTTTGTTGATGATAGAGAATAAAAATGGTTTTTTTTTAAATCATGGCTGTGATATGGTGTCCATTGTTTTATGTTTACTTGTTCTACATTCTTGAAGCAATAACGGTTGAGCCTTGACGCGTGTGCGCACGCCAATACACCCTGTTGGATTGATAATGAGACAAAGCGGTTATCTGCAGGCCCACGTGCTCTCTCGCCACTGAAACGTCAAACCGCACACTGCAATCGCTACCTTGTGGTCGCAACAAGGAGGACACACGTCAGGGTTTTTTTTTCATGACATAACTTTTGACAGCAATACAACAAATAGGCATCAATATTCCCAGAATAAGAAGGCAAAAGAAGTATAAAGTTTAAAAATATATGTATAAACAAGCTCCATTATTAAATTATTATTATTATTATGTGTATAAATGGGCTAAAATAAGTGTCCAATATGGAGCAGCTTTATAAAAAATAAATTCCAAATAAATTATTATTGGCGAATATTAGAATATACTGTATGTGTTTGTGGCTAAAGTTCCAAATAAAAGTCCGGTTAAAAAAAAAAAAAAAAATTTAATTAAAAAGGTCAAGTAAAAGTATTGTGAAAAACTATTCAAGCTTTCTTCATTTATTTATGATGGTGAAAAATGTGTTAAAGGTTCAGAAAAAAACCTACACAAAGACACTATTGTAAACACACGCAAAAAATATTGCTTCCAAAAATGTAGATCAAAAGTTGTATTATATTTCAGATTGAGAACATAACCTTAATTTGAATTTTATTACTCACATAGATCCCAAAGCAGAACATTAGTGTAGAGGTCAGCACTCAAGAATGCTCCTGATCTGAGTTGAACTCAAACTAAAAGAAACTAACTTTTAGATTATATATTTAACATAAAACTGAATTCAATTGTTCAAGAAATAACTAGCTCTTACTACAATATGACAATAAATTGTGCAAAATCAGATTAAAGCTCTTCTAATCTTAGTAATAGTGTATTTGTGTGTGTGTGTGTGTGTGTGTTAGGTGGAAGCTAATTTTCATTAAGAGGGGTCTTAATCATTAAGTTTGAATATATAGTTGGAAAAAAAAAAAGGTTTTAAAGAAACAAACTTGGTCTTGGATCATGAAAACACCTTTGTGAAAGAAATGCCATTGAGCACAAACATACGAAGTTACTTTTTTTTTTTAATGATTTATTGATATGCACACCCAGTATCACTGCAGTATTCTTTTCAAGCCTTCACGGGACTAATTCCATCTGTTTACATGAAAGTACCTCTTTTACTATCTGACACACACACACACACGCACGCGCGCACACACTCACACACACACAGACGAGTTGTCATCATTACACATTTAGGTCCAGTTGGGTTTTTCTCTGGTCAGTTTGTTGGGGTTGGATTTCTCAATCAGAAGAAATGAAAAAGACACAGGTGTTTCAAACATGGCACGTGTTTTGCGTACAACATTGTTGAGATTGAGTCCAGGGGGGGCGGGGCCATTGCACTCTGCTTCAGGTGAAGGTGGTGCTGAGTGAAATTAAATAATCTTGACCACAGGGAAATATTTGTGAGCTGAGAAGTCGAACTCTGGGAGCACCTGGGGATGAAAAAAAACAAAGTTTTTTCTTTTTAATTATTTACTGAACGATCATCTTGAGATTCGTAGCTAACAATGCTAATTTCCATAAGCTGTACCCATGAATGTATCTCATTACCTTGGTCTCCTTCTTGTGCCCTCCAGCCAGGAGCTTCATAACGACAATGTTGGGTTTGGCCACCTTCAGGATACGGTTCACCTGTCATCAATAAGTAACAACTGGTTAGTGAGAGTCCCATCACAGGAAAGAAAAGACCACTTCAGGGATCAGGATCTGACATTGTCACTACAGTGATCTGGTGTTGCACTTTCTCTGTATCTAATTACTAAAAAAACAAAACAACGAAAATGAACAATGAAAATATGAAGCCTTCCAGTATATTCTACAAAATAAAACATAAAACTGCTGAGTTGAAATCACACAATGACTTTCTGACCTCGGGATCTGGGCTGGGGACATTTTCTAGGATTAGTTTAGCTTGCTGGAAGTGTTTGCTGGCTGCCAGGTAAAGATCAGCGGAGCCTGGAGGGGGGTTGTACTTCTTCAGATCAGACATCTCCTGCCAACAAGACAAGAGGAGCAAAGTCAGAGAGGACGTACAACAACAGAGGACAGGAGGAGTGCACAAAAAGGATGAACGACAAACTGCACCTTGAACTGGATGTAGTGCACGGGAGGAGGCGTGACCACGCTGTTGAAGGGGGCGAAGCGGTGCTCGTAGCGAACCTGCTCGCTGTCCAGTTCGAACTGTGGCTTGCGCACCTTTCCGTCCATATCCAAAGCTACCATTGTCTGGCGTGGAAATAAGCAGGGAATTAAGTTTCTACGCATGGATGAGATTAAAAAAAGGAGTGGCTTATGTTTGCCTACCTTATACATGCCAGCGCACATGTTCTGGTAGGCTTGACTCATCGTGATCTCCTTGCTTAGAGGGCGAACTGCAACATAAAGTCCAGATAATGTCAGATACTATCAGTATCTAATGAGCGGAATGCTGATTATTCATAGTTCACAGTAAAAAAAAAACACCTTTCTTCTTCTTTTTGGTTTTTTTGCTGCTGCGACCTTTGAGCTGCTCCTCCAGGATTCGCTCCTCTGCCATCTGTGATGAGTCTGCTCTGCTTAGTGTGGACATGAGCCACGCGTAGAGGAACTCAGACAGATACCTGCAGGCACAAGCAAACATATTTCACTCATAGACGAACACAAGTCAGTCTGTCCGCGTTCCACATTTAAATATGTAGGAGCCTTTTTAATACCCCAGCTAAAGCCTGAATGCTTCTCACCAGTAGATGTAATAGTACTCGTGCATGCTATAAAGCTCCAGTTCAAAGCCACTGAGCAGGTACTGGATCATGATCCTCAGGTTATGGTAGAGGATCCAGGTGCCAAGACAGGCGAGATGCTGCCGCTGAGGCTCCAGCTTCATCAGTAGACTGTGCAGGGCCGCGTCCACCTTTTCTGCCTGTAGAGCACAAATAAGGACTTTTAGGTTTATGCAACTAAAATCTAATGTAACATCTCAAGATGACTGAAAGAAAAACAAAACAAAAAAACCCAATCCAAAACATTTTAGGAAGTAAGCGGTGAATATTTTCCATTTTCCAATTTGAATCTAATTTGTAAAACTGGTGGGATTAAAAAAAGGAAAAAGAAGACAGAGCTGTCGTTCACCTCGTCCTGTAGAGTGGCAAACTCTTCCAGAATGTGCCCCAGTTTGTCTCTCTGTCGAGCTCGATTGTGTCCGTGGATCTGGATGAGGCTGCAGAATGGCTGTGAAAAGAAACACAATAATCATACATAAAAGAAGTCACTGCTCCCAAATATTCCCATTTAATCCTATCACTAGGAGTCATTGTTTGCTGCAGTGAAATCAATGAAATCCTTAATCTTTACTTTACGGCATGTATTAAAGGCAGCAAAGAAGACAAACCCTGGAGCAGTGTGTAACAAAGGAGTCGATGTAGTCCTTGGCCTGGTGATTGTTGAACAGACAACATCTGGAAGGAAGATCATAAATCAAAGATCACAACAAGTAACATTTTAACTTTATTTACTCTTTAAATTGATGGCGTACGTACTTGTATGAGAGGACCGGCGGGCTGACGAAGTATCTTAGAGCGTCTTTAATCATGTCCTGCATCAGGTGAGTGCCGAACACCTTCTTATTATCTATTAGGAATGTTGTCTAAAAATAAACAGAGGGATGTATTTAGAGTCAAAGTCATGGATTTTAAATGAAAATGCGTTTCATGACCAGTTCATCATTACTGAATCGGTTAGTTTCAAAGTAAATCAACAAATAAAACTTTGAATCAGAAAACAAAACAACAAAACTTCAGATGCAGTGACGCCACGTTTTCATCTACCTGAAGAAGAGATCTGGAGAGCACGCAGGGAGACTGCTCGCTGAATTCACAAAAGAAATCCTGGATGAAAAAAATTAAAATAAAAGGACGTTCAAGTTAAGGTCACAACTCTTATTTCATTCTTACTTGGTTCCTGTGAATCATGAAAAAGGTTTTTACCAGTATCCCATGCAGGTTGGTCGTATTAATGACGTCACACACAGTCTTGATGCGCTCGATGAGCTTGCTGAAATAAGCCACCATGTCCTCCCTCTTTATGATCTTGGCGTAACGAGGAAATGTGGGTGGCAGCAGTCTCTGATTGACGAGGGGCTCAAAGCCCATCATGATTGGGTGGTCTGCAGAATAATGCAATTCAGGTTAACACCGGCCAGAGTTGCTTTAAAAACAAAAAAAATATCCAAAAAACTAACCTTCCTTGAGCACTTGTCTGAATTATTGTAGGAGACTTTCATGTAGAC
Source organism: Parablennius parvicornis (assembly GCA_900302745.1). NCBI lineage: Eukaryota > Metazoa > Chordata > Actinopteri > Blenniiformes > Blenniidae > Parablennius > Parablennius parvicornis. The sequence continues at coordinate 5,730 of OMNM01034570.1, read as the reverse complement.
TTCTAACAGGTGACTGGCGTTGGGGTGTTACACTCAAGATAGTCCAAATTCAATATATGAAGTTGGGCGCTGCTTTTGGTGCAGATGTATTTTTAATGTGTGTTCTTTTCATTTCTTCAACAGAATGGCCATGATACTTATTTTACTGAGGCTGTGATAGTAGTTTAAGTTCTGTTATGAACCTTTCAGCATTAATATGCGAGATTGTGTGTGTGAGTGCGGGTGTGTGCTTGTTACCTCCTTTGGTGGTGTCGTTTTGTGACTGAATGCCGTGCTGAATACTGGAATGAATGGCAGATAGGAGGTCAGCTGCCTGAGCCACAAGTTTCTGGGCCTCACCTACGGAGCTGGTCTGATGGAGACAAAACCACAAACCAAAACATGAACAAAAACTACTTCATTTAAAAACATGCTGAATAAACTAGTCTCTTAAATACACAGGACACCTGGTGATGGTTTACTGCAAGTTCTTCAATAAGCAGCACTATACTGTAAATACACCTAGGTTTAGGAACAAAATAGAATGGAGCCAAAGCAGATTACAAACAGATGTTTTATACTATATTACTGCACTTAAGTAAATATTTCAGTTATCTGTACATGTGTTATATTTTTCAGTTGTTTTTTAACAGAAGTTATGGTGTGTGTGTGTGTGTGTGTGTGTGTGTGTGTGTGTGTGTGTGTGTGTGTGCGTGCACTTTACGTTTACTGCTGTAAGAACACACGGAAACAGATATGTGTTTCAAACAGTATAAACATCACTGCATTCATACTTGTATGGTTCCACTGCTTTGGAATTACCTTTTTGTATTCAATCCATCAGAGGGCAGGACTCTAAGCCAACATACTGGCCGAAAACCAGGAAAAAGAAAGGAGTTCTGCTTTAGAAAGAAAAGAGAACCCACTGTCAATGTGACGAGAGGAGGTAGCACTAAAGTTGATCATAAGAAAGACACGTAGTTATTTGTGTCTGTGAGGCCATCAAAGAGGTTTCACACAGCTGCTCTTCAAGAATTTCTATCATCATCATTATTTTTTGCTTTTAGGCCCCGTTTACGCGACAAAGTTTTCAAGTGGAATAAAATAAAAGCCATGGTGCACATATGCAGTAGCAGCACTTTCAAAAGATTGCATTTCCCCCCTAGAGATCGAGCATTTTCAAAAATTTCCAGTGCCTCCGACCACCATTGCCGTGTCAATGGGCAGTCAACCGTAATAACAATCCAACTTTGTTGTGTGTCTATACAAATGTCTGTGTACTCTTTACTGTTAATGTTCATAGCGTATTGTCTGCATGCAGGTGCCAACAGCACCCACTAGTGGCCCAACATGCATCCTACATGATTTTCAGTGTTTTTGCCATTTCTGTGTAAATGGTCATTGTGTTTCAAAATGTTGCGGTGTAAACACGAAACCTTTCCAAAACGAAAACAAAAATTTTCATTTGAAACACTGCGTTAATCACACAGCCTTAATCACAACATTGTAATCCCTCGTCGCCTGTTGTACTTCTCTGTTGACGTGTATCTGTAAGCGTGCAGGAAAAAGACAGAAATATAAAAACAGAGTGCACAAAGAAGGCTTCGTGTTGCATGTCTAATGTCAAGCAAACATAGTGACCATAAAGAAGCACCATGTAAAGCCCGCACATCATGTGATTTTCAGAGTTTAGGCTCATTTGGCTCCTAATGTTGGTTCGTAGTTGAGCTGGTACAGATTGGGTCTCGTAGCTTATCACGTAGCCACAATGTAGCAGCCAAGAGCTTCAGCCACTGTTGTGTTAGCTTTTCCACCTACTGCATCTTCCAGTGATTCATCATGTGGTGCAAACTTGTATTTCAAGACTTAACGGTCAGTTGCAAGTTGGATAATATCCGACTTTGGCAGTGCATCACCTAATTGTCAGTGAGAAGACTTTGCGGCTGTTGTTTTATCTCGTGCAGCTGACTGTTTTAGGTTTTACTGTTTTACTTGAGGCATATTGTGTCTTAAATAAACAGAATAGAGGCGTTAATAAGCACAATAGCTTCCAATACAAACAGTATGTCGAGCAAGTTATTTTTAGAGTATAAAAACTTAATTATATTGTGATTGTTTTCCAGCTCTTACCTGTTTACAGAAGGTTTGAATGAGACTTGGTGGGTTGCTCTGGTTTGTCACGCAGCGTCACTTATAGTATTTAGCCGCTACAACTCATCAGTGTTGTGGGAGGACATTAGATGTTACACCACAGCAATGCTGTTTATGAATTGCACTTTCCTACTTTGCAAAGATGCTGCCTGACTGGTGCTCACGATGACATATGCATGTCACATTCTCCGCTTCATTCATGACAGGGATTCAGAGTGTCAATGATTTATGGCTCTAGGCTTTGCAGTCAGGCTCTAAACGGCATTTTGGTGAGAGAGACATAGACAAGACTTTAACTGTCACACTGTTAAACTGTGGCTGTGGACATTTGTCTACTTATATCAACTTCATATACCCATTTTTCTTGTGTTTCTTAGTTACTTGTTTATCTCTTCATAAACACCAGAAAAAGAGTTTTTTGAGAGTCAAATGTCTGATGACTCGTTGTTCACTGTGTTTACTGATCCTGCATCCAATAGAAACGCTTGGTTGTTTGATTTCTTGGCAACACCTACATCATTTTGAAGCACATGCAGCTTTACAGAGTGCTTTTTCTGTAACCTGCATTTACCACAAATGGCTAAAGAAAATGTCAATATGAAGTCTCTTTTTTTTTTTACAGTGAAAGTTCTTTTTTTGTATTCATCACACATATACTGAAAGTATTGGCAGTCATGAAAATAGACTCATTCCTGGTTATTACATCTGCCAAGGATGTAACAAAATCACCTGCGTTTATTTATTTGTCTGTCCATCTGTCTGGCCGTCTGTCAGTCTGTCTGTCTTTTAGCATGATTACGTCAAAACTAGTGAATGAATCTTCACCAAATTTTCACCAGAGATGGATCTTAGGCCCCAGATGACTTCATTAAATTTTGGGATTTTGGATCCGGATTTCAGTTTTTACGGTCTTGAGCAAATTGCGTCAAAACTACTCGACGGATCTTCACCAAATTTTCTCCACAGATAGATATTAGATTATAGAAGATAATATGTCTTTCCTTCTGTGTCTGTGTCAACGTCGGCGGACGTCACAAAACTGTTATTGCTCTTGTTTGAATATAAGATCATATATTTGTGTTATATTTCTCTACAGAAGTTCCAGAACATTTTTCTAATTTGCAGTCGATTGTGATGATTCCTTTATAAATCTGCATGTTGTAAGTAAAAATCAACAATTTACAACATTGCATTTTAATTGTATTTAATGTATTGTTCATACAGTAAAAAAAAAAAAAGAAGAAAAAAAGAACTATGAAAATGGGCGCTGGACAACATCCCAACCAACAGCAACGATGCTCAACGTGATTTAACCAGTTTATGGTCTCCGAGGTCCACCAGCTGACTGGGTGACAATGTAAACAGTTCTTTAGTCCAGTGGTTCCCAAATATTTCCTTGAGTGACCAAAACATTTACTATTGTGAATTTTGGCAACTCCCCACCTCCACTACACCCTGTTCTGTTACTAAAACAACTGAAGGAACCTCATAACACACTATGTGAATTACAGTTTCTTTGTTATGTTCTGTAACGATAAGTTCTTTTCCTCCGAGGATAAACTCTTTGGATTTTCACTCCGTCTCACGGCGTCTCAGGGTGTTTGGTGGACTGGTGTCGCTTCATTCTCAGGTTTTCAAAAGATGCATTCAGCTCTAATTTTGTAAAAAAAAAAAATTATGAAACCAGATTCTACTAACTTCTCATTGACAGACTCATCTTTCTCTGTGGCTTGACGCACCGCCATTTTTTCTTCCTGCTGCGAGCTTGACTTTGTGTATATTGGAAACAGGATGTTCACGTTTAACACAACCAAATCTTCACAGTCTTTAAAACTGTTTTCAGGCAATGAATGATACACTTTTAATGTTAATGCTTATAATTTGAAATTTTGTGACATTAATGCTGACTCGTTTATTTTTAAATAATAATTTTTTTGAATACCTACCCTTTAAAATCAAGTGGGCTTCGTAATCCCACCTGAAAGTTTGACGCCACCCCATTGGGGATTGAACCCCCTTGGTTGGGAATCACTGCTATAGTCCATCTCAGCAGAGACAGACGCACATCCATCCATCCATCCATCCATCCATCCATCCATCCATCCATCCATCCATCCATCCATCCATCCATCCATCTTGTATACCAGGATTGTGGCTAATGGGCGATAGCAGGATACACCTGGACAGATCTTCAGTCCATCACAGGACAACCACACACACACACACACACACACTCACATTCACACCAAGGGACAAATTAGGGTCACCAAATAATCTCACATGCATCTTTTTGGACAATGGGAGGAAAACTCGGAGGATCCCACAGGAAACCTAAACCTGCACAGGGAGAACATGCAAACTGCAGGCCCTCCGAGCCTGGATTCAAACTAATAATATTCTCACTGTGAGGTGGCAGTTCTAATCATTACACCCCTCTACAGCCCCATATAAGAATAAAACCATTTTGTGGACAGTAATGAAACTGAGAAACTATTTTTCTGCATCTTTTGGAGCTATTTTAACTATAACAAGCTGCCAATGTATTCGCTACACTGTAAAACTACATATTGACTGTCAACAGATGTTTTTATTAAGTGGCCCGACATATGGCTCATAACAGCACACGCAGAGAGCTGCCGTCTCTCTCTCTCTCTCTCTCCATCCACCCACAAGGCTGTGGTGCAGTGTGTGAGCCTGGTGCGCCCCTCCCTGGTCGGAGAGGAGCGCGCCCCGCTCGACTCGCTCGGCTGTTTTCACTCTGCAGACGGATGTTGCCGCATCCAGGCGCGCTGCGCTCCGCCACCAGGTTGCGTTGCTCTCCAAATGTGCCAAATCTTCTCTGTCCTCCTGTCTCCGCCTGACACACACACACAAACACACACACAAGCACACACTCATGCGCGCACTCACTTCGCGCACCACCGGCGCTCCTCCACTCCCGGTTCTAGACGCACAACTAGTGCCAGTGGCGCACCATCCTCAGCGGTATGTAAACTCTTTCTCACATCTCCTTAATGACGTGTGCCGTATGTTTTCCTGCGACATATTGCGCCTTTCTCTCTCTCTCTCTCTCTCTTCTTTTCCTCCTCTGCCCAGCTCAGATTTTCCTCTCCTCCTTTCTCCGCACTGACGTGACATTTATTATCGAACAGCTGCGTATCAATTGGTTTTCTTTTGGACAGTTTTTTTTTCTGTTGTTGCGTAATATCAGCACATTTACTTTTATGCGCAGTGTTTTTCCTCGGCGCTGCACGTAACGGAGGGAAGAGGGACGTCTGGAAGAAATGAGGGCATGAGACAGCATAAACTCATTAAACTATCAGTCCTCTTAAATCTACCTTGACATAAGAGGAGGCATGCCCGGTTCAATCGGGGGATTTCAGTCGCTCCAAGCAGCGGGATTAATGCAGGTGATGGAACAGCTTTAACCCATTTGCTTTTCACATCAGCCAAAAACAAACGATCAGGGAGGATTTCTGTGAATTAACTTAAATAAAAAGTTTCCAAAATGAGGAGGTGTAACAGTGGTGAAATGATTGTGGGTGTGTTTTTTTCTTTGTGATTGCTTGTGAGAATCACTTGGATGCAGGTGATGCAAAT
>OMNM01034569.1:0-12389 GCA_900302745.1 Parablennius parvicornis | reverse complement strand
CACACACATTCCGGATGGGTCTTAATCTCCCTTGCCATAAACACACACAAACCATTGGAAGAAGCAGACAGAGGGACAACTGTGTGTCGGTGTAACTTCTTGTTGTCTAACATCCTGTTAATTCCTGCAACGGCGTCAAACACAGCTAATGCTGTGCAGACGTCACGCCAATCGACGGCCGTTGGTTTGTTGGTTTTCTCGCTGCACCGCTCAGTCATCTGGTAGACCAGAAGAGCAGGCGACCGCATGCGGAGACACTTCCATGTCCTTCACTGTGATCTTCTGTGGCGACACGCCGTGAGAGAAAACACTCGTCCTCGAGGTGCTGGCTGTCTGCCAGTCTGAGTCCAGAACCATGTCAGTCGTCACAACAGGTTCCTATTTCTTAAACATTGTTCATTGACATTTCTAACCAACTCACTCACAACAGACAACAGGCCAAGGTCAAAGTGGCCAAGCCGCCTCGCAGACTCAAATGAGTCTGTAGAAACCACACCCAGAAACCAAGGACAAGACATTACCAGGTTTCAAACATTAAAAACACTGAAACCAGGTCTCAACCGGAAAAGAAACTATCAGAAACCAAGTGAAATTTCACTTTTCTTTCCAGATTAGTTACGTTTATTTCAAATCAAGACACCAACAACAAATAGAGTGCCGAGAGTTCACTTGCTCGAACCCAGTGTGAAAAACCTAAACTAAAACCAATGAGCAATCAGTCCAAAAGAAGTTTGAATCAGAGACCAACATAAGAGCTTCTGGACCATCTGAGGGCCTGTTCCTTGTCCTCCCATCAGGTTGTAGAAATCACTCCTTCGATTAGAACAATGCACACGGCCTCTCCTTAAATTAGCTGAAGCCACCAGTAGCCGTTAGCATCTGTTCCACAAGCGACTCCAACTTGATAGTTTCCTACTTCCCCTTCAAACTGCGGCAGAAACACAAGGTCAGCAGCTCTCAGCAGACGTAAAGATGTCACACCTCCAGAAGGTGGAATTCCTCAAAATTTCTGGGGCTTTGTTAGCAATGCAGAAACAGATTAGATAATATTATTTGGCTCCTTACTGAAGGAGCTGAAAGATGTTATTATTGGATTTACTGAGCTGACGGTGCCAACAGCGGAGTCTAAGCCACAACATTCCCAATGGTTTAACACTTCACTGCTAAAAACGTGGGTTTCCTTCTCTTGTTGCTTTATGAGCGTTTACATTATTCCGACTGAGTGTTTTAATGTGTTTTAGCTCTGTGAAGGAGCTCATCCCATTGCAGCCTTGTCTTCTTCTCTGGTAGCAGCCTTCAACTATATAGCCTCTAAAAAGGCAGTGGTAGCTCATCCATTTCTGATTGGTTCTAACAACGTCAGGCTCCGTCAGACATAGTTGGGCATCATCAGGCACCGTCAGTAACTGTCAGACACCATCGAGTACTGTCAGGTATGATCAGGTATCTGACAGCATCACTTTTTCTGAAACTGTTTACAGTATTTGCACTTTCAACCTTCAGTTGTAGACGAGCAAAGTATTGGTCCAATCAAGAGTCGGAACTTAACGTGAGTCCGTGTTCAGTTTTTGTGGTTCTACATCAGTCACTGGTTACAAACCTATGAGGTACTTTAGTGGAAATCATGCCAAGTAGATAAGCTCTATATCCAGAGCATTAGCCTATATCTAGAGCATGTTCAACATGTTGACCAACCAAACGACTTGTTGGTAGAAGCCTGCTGGCTTACCTTTGAGCACGTTACCACAGGAATCAAAGCTTCCCAACATGTACTGATGTGAGTCCCAGGTCCCCTTCAGGGAGAAACTATCAAGTTGTGACAGAGAAAGAAGATCAACCAGAGTAATTGTGCACAGAAGTGTTTGTTCGGCTGGCCAGCTTAAGGAGCCACTTTGACAAACATCAAAAGATCAAACATTGAACATTAGCGTGTGTGAATGCACAGAGTGAATCTATAAGTGACACAACAAAAAAAAAACTGTCCTATAACGGCTTAGGACCGGGAGCACAAAATTTGTATCCAGATACACAATGGGTCCAGCCCAGTCAAAACCGACCAGAAAAAGTAAGAAAGCAGAAACGTTTCAGGATTGACTTATATCTTGAGACGTCTCAAGATTACATCTGGAGACGTTCCCGAATTTAACCCTTCAAAATCTGGAGACATTCCAGGATCTGGAGAAAAGCCTGAGTCCCTGTGCCAGCAGACCAGCAGATGTAAACGTCCTTCAGGTTCAGAAGTGTTTCTCCTGAAATTTTCTTGTTTTGGTCTGAAAGGACCAAACATTCCATGCAGATTTGGGACTAAAAGTTTAAAGTCTTAACAAACAATCCAACTAATCCATGAAAACATTCAGCTTCAGATCCAAGACTCTCATAGATTTAAATGTGCTAAGGTTCAACATTGAGTCTGAACACCAACACGTCTGGCTGATTATCCAGAGGGACTCATCGCTATGAAGCTGAACGTGAAGCAGACAGACAGATAGACAGACAGACAGACAGGCAGACGGTGGTGACGAGGCTTGAAGTAACAGCGTGCTTCATCTACAACACAACTCCACAATAACTCGACCTGAATGGAGACAAGATGTCCTCCAACACATCTTCCTCTTTTAAGATCCAAATTATTGAGCATCTTCCTGCTCTAACTGATGGACCTTCAGATTAACTTCATGAGTGAATCCCTATTGGACATAGTTCAGTTCAGTAAATGATAAATCGTCGTTCCCCTTCACGAGAACAGATTTCAGTGTAAAAGCACCTTTAGATTTCAAACCACAGAAACAACCTGCGGCATTAGATTTTCTGTCAGGTTCCGTCTTCTGTCTGAAAGTAACAGCTCGTAGACTTCATGTTTTATAAATCTGACTCTTGATTATTCACACAGGAAGTGGTCTGTTCCTTATGGACCGACAGACGATCACAGTGCGGTTCACATCAGATCAGCCAGCGTGCTGCGTTCCTAATGTTCTGCACAGTTAGAGCAGCTTCCTCTTATCGCCCCGTCAGGAAACATTCATTGTAGCGGCCGAGGAGGATGCCCGCTCCGCCGATTAACAGCTTGCCAAACATTGACCCAACAAGGTACCGGGGACGTCTAGTAAAGTTTCTGAGAACTGCACGAAAGCAGCTTTCAGCTGTGAGTGTGCCGTTTAACCTCCAGCTGTTTAACCTGGAGCAGCAGTTCATCAGCGATAGGATGGAGGGAGGAGAGGGAGAAGGAGGAGGAGAAAGAGAAGGATATCATCTCTGTTTTAATGGAGAACACATCAGACTATCTCGAGTAGCATCAGACCCTTCACAGTAACATTTATCTAAAGTCGCAGTTCCACTGCACTATTTGTGCCGGGATGGAGCGGGGCCGATTTCTGTGTAATCCCACTGAGAAAGTTGTTGATGGTATGGAGAAAAACCACGACCAATGGCAACGATATTCCACCACCTCTCCGTTGAGGTACCTGCCACCGAGGAATGGGTCTGTGAAGAGGACCGACAACACAGCTATCTGCTCATTGGCAGTGCCGATCGTCACTCTCGACTTGCCCGCAAAATTTCATTGGCAGTAAACCCTCCTGGTGTTTATGCTGCTTTGCACTAACGGGTTGTATTTTTTAATTGGTTTATTGAAACGTTGGTGTGCGACACAATACCGTAGTGTTTTAACAAGGTGTCGACACTCCTCTCAGTAACGGGAGAGCCGGAGAATCAGTAGGAGATGGACGCTGCTGTTCACAATAAGAAAGTATAAGCTGTGTGACGGAAAACGAGGCTCACTGTTTTACTCTGACGGCCACGGCACCAGCCACATCGTGATCTCCGCATCCCTGCGTCGTTCACAACCGGCCTACATTTTAACTGTACTTTCTGTGTTGGGATTGTGCGATAGATTTGGGTCTGGATGCGCTTTGCCATACCGTAACGTTTCACTCCGCAACGTACTGTGCAGTGGAATTGATGTAAACAAGCTCCCTGACATCATGTGAACCTCCATCACCTGGATTCAACACTGAAATAATAAAACCCTGAAACACGCAACAGGTGGATGAGTGGTCTCAGTTTCTGACTGAGGAAGATAACAGAACCAGACACTGATGTTAGTGTGAGGAATCAGACTTACTCAACATCATCCAGCCTGTCTGAGGCCTCGTCCACACCAAACACCTTCTGTTTTCTCTCAGTTGTTCTAAAAACATCCTCATCCACACATGAAAAGCTATACGGTACGGTCCGCCAAAGCGTACCTAGACCCAACTTTGCTGCACAGTCCCACTGAAGAGAGAATGTTTAAAATGTAGGCTGGTTGTGAACGGCAGCATAATGACGCAGGTATGTCACATCACAAGACAGTAAACAGTGCGGGACCAGCCACAAAATGCAGCCACACATCCATAAAGCATTACTTCAACTTTTGAAGTGCACAGATTATTTCTTGCCACAAATGTTTTCAGAAATACATTTCACTGAACTGTTTCAGCAATAAAAGAGAAGGTCTGTGCCTAAGCCGTCATGTTGGTTTTAACAGATTTAACTGCAGGAGCTGAAGGTCCTGAGTGATGCGTTCAGGTGCACCAAATCACCCTGACTGTGCTATATGCTACATAGCTTCGGGGCTCACACAGTAGCGAGGCTACATGCTACATGCTAACAAGCTTGGGGCCCAGACAGTAGTGAGGCTACATGCTAAACATGATTAAAATATACTGATAGTCATTAGCGAGCTGGAATGTGCATGGACAGTATACAGCAATGGCAAGGACTTTTTTTTTTTGCTTGGCAAGACCCCCGAGTGTCGAACTTTATTCTTGTTCTTACGGAAGATGAATCGGACTTAAAGCTGTAAGCCTCCATTTTCTGTGACACAGCTTGGAAATCTTTTCTCAGTCTTAACAGCAGCATCCAATTCCTGCTGAATTTCCTCCGCTCCTGTAACAGAGAGGAATGTCTGCACATTGCCAGAACACTAAGGGGCAGTGTAGTGCCCACATTTCAATAAAGCAGTTAACCAGTAAGCACAAAGTGGCGTGTGTGAATAATGGAAGGTTTATAGGGTGGATGAGATATTTAAATATTGCTACTTGTCCAGAGTGATGATGTTCATTGACCAATCAGCAGACGGCTGTGCTGTCGCGTCTATTTATCGGACCCAATCTGTAGTGCTGGGTACCCCAAATGGAAGGGTAACAAAAAAATCGTAACCCTTTGGAATGGCTGTTTTGGTACCATGCACAACTTGCAATGGGGAAGCATGGAAAACTGAACCATACCGTAACGGGACATTTGATGCAGTTGAAACCAGTCTCATCATGAAAAATAAAAACAATCTAGTACATATGCCAGGCCTGTAGGGGCCACTGTAACCCTGCCACAGAAATACACCAAAAGCAGAGCACTTGAAAATTGAAAAATCCAACATTTGATTATGTGGATGATTGGACTCCTGCAGTTATTCTGCACGTTAAAAACCTATATTTGGGCCAAAAAGAAGATAAATGAGAGAAGGACCAGGAGGAAATTAAATATTTGTGCTGAGTAAAGCAGACAGTAAGCAGATTGTTCTCCTGGATTAATGCAAGTGGACAGAATGAGGGAGGAAAAGTCCCACCACACGCACAAGTCTGTTCATGTGTAGTGAATAAGAGGAGCTGTGATAGTGGAGGAGAGGAGCTATGCTAGAGAGGGAGAGGAGCTATGATAGTGAAGGAGAGGAGCTATGATAGTGAAGGAGATCAGCTGTGTTGATCTGAAGATCTTGCAGGTGATGTGTGAAAAAAGCTTCGCTCAGAGAGAAGCTGCAGTTTGGGGAATCTTCCATAACATTCAGCGAGTTACCGACTTGGCCGTCGGCAGTGTTTTCTTATCCTCTAACAGAGAGGGTGCTTTGACTGATGCTCGCAGCAGATTGCATCACAGCAGGAGAGCAGCTAAACGCTTTACGCACCGCAGCTCTGCTAAACTGCCTAACAGTGGCAGTGCTCCACCTTGTAGATTTGGAAAAGCAATTTCTGAAATTTCTCGGCAGTCTTTCTCCAAACTGGCCTCTGCAGGTGGAGCAGCTCGCTGAGAAAAAACATCTCACAGCTTCAGGAGTGTGACGTTAACAACCCTAAGTGACGTTTACTGTCCTCGTAATAACTAGTAGTTGTGCACATGCACAATAGCAGGCCAATCAGAACCATGTTTCCTCTGTCTTGTCATGACTCCCAGTCCATATTGTCCTTTGACTTGGTAGTTGTATAGTTGACAGTCGACAAAATAACAATCCAAGTTGGTCATCTGTCCACTAGAATGTTCGTGTTCTCCCGTTGCTAATGTTTAGAGCGAATTGTTCTCTGCAACATGTGTGTTTGGTTTCATTACAAAAACAAAAAACGTGCCAACTAGAGGCCCAACTGTTGCTGCTGGTTTTGTGGAAATAGATGTAGTTTTCAGAATGTTCAGAAACAAAAATGTGAAATTGTTGTGTAGTCGGAGCCTTGACCTCCTTCGGTCTGCAACTGCCTGTTAATTGAACAACGTCGATGTGAGTTTAACTTTGTTGGAAATAATAAGAATAGTTTTTCAGGACTTTGCTGATCCACAGGCTCGGGGTCGTTCACGCCTGGCTTCAATTCTCCAGCTCACTGTGTGCTGCACATTAACAAACAGCCCGGGTTCTCCGGGGCATCTGGGGTTCCCAGGGTCTTCAGGGATAAGCAATGTGACCAGCAGTGGGAGAGATGCCCCGGGTTCTGCCAGGCAGGCTGCGTGCAGGTATCCATCTCACCGAGGGGCCTGTTTCTGCATGGTGCAGAGTCCAGGGCTGTAGCTGGTTGTGAGGTTAAATCCCTGAACAGAGAGTCTGTCAGTTCTCTTTCTGTTGGCTCAGATAAGGTAAAGTGAACTTCCAAATGGGTCTGCGTGTTCTTGGTGCCTGTTGATCGAGGCACACTGGGAGTTCTTTTGTGGGCACACATCAGCCCAACCGACACTCCACACCTCAGATCGCTGCTAATATGAGAACCAACTAATGCATCAGCCAGTCTGCATGTGGACGCACACAAGTGTGTGCGTCCACATGCAGACTGGCTGATGTCTACACACACCTGGACAGAAACACTTTGATCACACATCAGTCGAAGGAATCAATGAGTTCGTCACGAAGACGGACGATCACCTTGCTTCAACAAATGAATCAAAACCCCAAAAAACGCCCCAGAATCAGCATGTTACAGACAATACACACAAGTGTGTACCTGCTCTGATCACAAACACATGCCTGTATCGTCTAATTCTAACAGTCACAAACTGGAACTGTTTCTGTAAATATCCACAGAGAGTCTATAAATCAGCATTTCCACATCAGAGAACAGCTCCACTGAACTCCGTCTAATCAGAACCCACCCCTACCAAACAGGAAGCAGCATCAGAATACAAACGGAGCTATCAACCGTCAGTCAGAAGTCATGAAAATGCTTCTGTTCCACTTCCTGTTGATGAGTTTCTCATTGGTCCCACGTCGGAATCATGTAGACGTACTCGGTCGGATGTAAAGTGTCACTTTGATGGGGGAGAAAAACATCTTCTGACACATCAGTCCTGATCCAGGCCTCGTCACCACGACAATACCGTTTCATGTAACCATCGTTTTTGTCCGATCATGCACACGGCGCAACATTTTAGGAGCCAGAAGAAGGGTTTCTTTGAAAAAGGGATTCCAGAGTAGAGATATTTTAAAACGCTGCCCCGGCTTTGACGTGTGGATGGACGAGATATATATTGGCTGAAAACAATTGCCCACCTCTCAAAATATAACCCCACGACCCTCTCCGTGATGTCACTTAACAAAACAACATGGCGGGCTACCTGCTCCAGATGGAGCTGATGCTCGTCACTATAATAAGGTCACATGTTGATTTCTCCACTACTAGGATTTCATCATGATCCGTGTCTTATTCTCTGGTTTTAGTGTATTTCTGTGGCAGCATTAGAGCACCACCCAAAGGCCAGGTATATACACTGCATTATTTTGAATAGGTTTCTCGGTGTCGGTTGGATGGAATTTTTTTCAAGAATATCAGGGAGAAAAAAGAGTTTTGGCTCATGAGGACGGAGACTCAGTCTGAAAACCTGTGAACCAGTCAGGCTCTTCTGGCGCATACACGCACGCACACACACACATACACACACACACATACACACACACACACACACACACACGCACGAACTGTGAATCATCCTCAGAACAGAAAGTCTGGATCAGGTGAGATGCTCGGATGCAGAACGGGGGGGTGGGGGGTACTATCTGTCTACACACACCACCTCCACACAAGGTCCGTGTGTATGTGTGTGTGTGTATAGTTTGAAGAGATGAGCAGCATTTGGAGGAGCAGATGGAAGTTTCATGATCACAGAGCAACACAACATCAGTTTGTCACGTTAATACGACATGCGTTTGTTTCACAATATCAATGAACAATATTCAAACATTTCTGTCAGCTGGTGGAGCAATGGGTCGGTTGACAGAGAGAGAGAAGGAGAGAGAGAGAAGGAGAGAGAGAGACAAACAAACAGGACAACAGCTAATGATGTTAAGGCTAACGTCAACAGAGAGCAGGATGGACTCAGTAACAGACTCGGTACGTGTCTGCTGAAGTGTCGAACCAGACGCTCCAGACTCTGGTTCCTCAGATAGTCTGGACCTCCATGTGGAGCCTGTTCAGTCCAGAACTACTAAAAACCTGAGAATCAGATCACTGGAGGATCCAGGAAGGGGTCCAGACCCTCGTGAGACCAGCATGGTCTCTTCAGAGGGTCTGGGACATTGGGTAGAGACCCAACTGTGGTTTTAGCAACTGTCGATGTGAAGAAGATGTTTTTTCATCCCGATTGCATTGCATTAGAACCATGTGCAGCCTGTCTCAACCTGGCCTCCACATGGGCTTCCACCCATGGCCCAGTGGGGCTGGACCGCCGCCAAGCTGCTGGGAGTTTCAAGGTTTTCTGCTACAGACTGATGACGGTGAATTGGAGTAGGAAACATTGAAACAGGTTGCACACAGTGAACTCCACATCCACCCTCTACTCTGGTCACTCCGTTTAGAGCTCAGCTGTCTGTAACAGCAGTCGATCTATATCATCTGACAGTAGCGCTCCAACTGGCGGCAGTGTCTAGGCCTGACATACGCTCACCGCCTAATTAACGCCACAATAACAAGCATGGCTGGAAATGGCTTCGCGGAGCATCGTGACGGTGCCAGAACGCTGATGAAACCATTTCCCCGTCAGTCTGACAACACAGAGCCAGTCAACAGGAAGAAAACATTCAATATAGATAATAAATAGTAAAGAGCAAGTTAACCTACACCTTAACACCTCACCAGAAGGTAAACCTTCATGTGCAGTTTAACCTTCTGGTGACACATTCAGGTGCAGGTTAACCTGCTTCCTCTGACGAAGTGTCTTCACTGTGAACACCTGTTGGCGTCACCAGAAGGTTAAGCTGCACCTGGAGGTTTTCCTTCTGGTGAGGTGTTCAGGTGCAGCTTAACCATCTGGTGATGTGTTCAGGTGTTCACAGTGAAGACACTTCATCAGAAGAAGAAACTAGCTTTAGATAAAGTTGACAAATATCAAGAAATCCTCACAAACTGTTGAATTTATGGCTCAAGTTTGTTCACATCACCTTAATGAAGCTGAGTGGAACGACAGTCAGTTGGAACGTTCATGCTCATTATTCACTGGACGTCACCAAGAAAAACTAGAGAACCTTCACAGCTTCTGCTGATTTCTACAAACTTTGATTCTAACTAGATGAGCTCCCAGAAAATAAGTGGGCGGAAGAAAATAAAATCATAATTTTTGGAGGTGTTATTACAGTGGAACAATGGAAATGGGCTGTTCTAACCCAAAATATATTCCATATAAACTTCTGACACCTTCTGACGCTCTCCACCCAAATAGAAAGCCAACGGTGTGTACTACCTCGTGCCTCCCTTTTACCGGAGCGCAACCTGTGATGAAGAAAATTCTGAAATGGCCACTACCGTATTAGTATGTATACCGTATTGGGTTAATTTTCCTGAACGTGGATCATAGATGTGGACGAAGCAAACATGTTGCTGCCCTGACATGACAAAGCTCCACCGCCTGCAGATTACAGATTATCAGTAAAGCCGCATCATCCGCACAGTGGATAGCACTCTCGTAATATAGCCATAAGATTGTGGGTTCAAATACAACCCCTTCTGGATGGTGTTTGCATGTTCCAACCTCAAACCAGAGCAGCTTCAAACAACTTCAGACCAGCTTTAAAGCAGCTTTAACTGAGCTTCAAGCAGCGTCGGACCAGACCAGCTTTAAAACTGCTTCAAACCAGCTTCAAATCAAACCAGCTTTACACAAATCTTGCAGAGTTGAACAACACATTTGAGATCAAATCTTCTCGACAGAAAATCAAACAAAGTGAATGTCTAGACGTTTCACAGATTTGAGGATCAGAAACATTTTAGACCGTTAAAATGTTGAACCAGGATTTATTTTACTTCACAGTGATGCGCCAAAACATTAAAACCAACCAGGTAGGTACTCACCGGGCTTCCTCGGAGGGGCGAGGCTTTCCTATGGCTCCGCCTCCTCATCCAAACAGGGTCTGCCTGGTTTGTGGCTCCCGTTCCGGAGCTTCTGGGACCGCTGGGGGAGATCTGCAGGGGGAGTGGGGGGTTTAAACCACCAATCAGAGCTAGTGGAGACATGTGAATGTGAGAGAGATCGTGTGCGTGCGTGTGTGTGTGCGTGCGTGACTGAAGAAGCAGTTTGAAACTCTTCAGTGCCTTTATAAAATAAATAAATAAAAAAACTGCACCACAACTTGCACCATAAAACCAAGCAGCGGTTACCGTGGCAACATGTGCCAAAATGGAAAGAGGGGGAGGACGGCGACAAAAAGAGAGGAAGAAAAAGAAGCACTAGAAGCCTGAAATACCAAAAGTGACGCAGCACAGCGACTAAATCCAGCCAATCGGAGGGCAGCAGCTGATGATGTCATCAGTGGCTTTGTGTATGTTAACAGACAGCAGTGGCTTCAACTCATCACGTTGAAAAATCTTCTCCCGTCATAACACGTTAGCATGATACTTCTGATTAGTGCCAATGTTTAAATAAAAGAAGCTCAAATCGTACAAATAACTAGAATCCAGTCAAACTGGTGAATCTTTATAAAATCCTCAAAAACATTCAAACCAAAGAACGAGTAAAAAAACTGGTTTCTGGAAATAAAGTAAAGCTCAGCTTCTCTGCACCAGCTCCTTGGAGTCCATCACATTCTTACGACGCTTTCACATTTGAAAGAAAAGCATGAGATGTTTGAGGAGCGTTTCACTTCCAGAAACCAAGCCTGAGTGGAGCCGTCGGGTCAAAAGGTCAAGTGAATATAGCTGCTGAACAAGCTGCTCGTCGGACATCCTATCAAGCTATCAGACACACTAACACACTATCTGACATGCTACACACTATAGGACAGCACAAACACCTACAGACATCTGAAGACTCTCATTGACAAGGGTCTTTGAACACTTCACAGAAACAAGTTGCTAAAAGAGCATCAAAGAAGAAAATGATGGTTTGTTGGAACCTTCCACATCACAATTGAACCGTTCATGCTAAAAAAATTCAGATTGCCGAAACTTTGATGGTTTCTGAAAGCCTCTTTATGTTGATGCTGAAAACAATGGAATCAGTGACGTTTGGATCCAAGCAGAACTTGAACGTTCGTTTTGTGAAGCTTCAGGTGTAATGTTGCAGTAGACAAAATAATAAAATGTAAAATCTGGTTCAAGCCTCACAAAGACGTCAGCATGGAGGTCAGTGTGGAAAGTTTGACAAAAATTCAAACATAGTAAAGAGCCAGGAGACCAGGACCAGCAGAACCAGGAGGATCGCAAAACAACCAGAATCTGGAAGACCGGAGGACCAGCACAATAACCAGAACCAGGCGGATCAGCAGGACCAGCAGAACCAGCACAATAACCAGAACCAGGAGGACCAGAAGGACCAAGGTTTCAACTTCGAGAGAACAAGAAAATTTATTTAGAGCTGTAATCACCGAGCTCTGTGACGAAATCAAACCATCTCTGAAGGAATTACAAGCAGTGTGTGTGTGTCATTAAAACATCTTCAGTGATTGTATTTCACTGTAATGAAATTATTTTAACCCTTCACTGACCTGGTTTATTGATACTGTCAAACTGCTCACAGACAGACATTTTGTGTCTGGCATTATCGAAATGAAATTGAGGTTTTGAATCAGATCCTGTTGTTCACGTTTCCAGGTGATCAGCTCAGTGATATGGAGAGGAAGCAAGAGACCAACTCCTAACCCCCCCTTCCTCCTCTTCACTTCCTCTCCTCCC
>OMNM01034567.1:82917-96153 GCA_900302745.1 Parablennius parvicornis | reverse complement strand
CCAATCCTGGATCCGCTCCTTGTAGCCATAATGCCAGAGCTGAATATTCATGAAGCAACCAGTCTGTTCAAGGAGCAACTTTAGTGTTTATGAATAATGATGCCACATCACAGTAAGGATGCTGGATAACATGATGCCCACAGATGTCTCCCCTTTTGTGCTCATCTTGAATATTTGAAAAATAAAAATAAAATCCTGTCTCTTTAGTTTTAGCATCCAACTGCAGTTGGTCATTAAAAAAATAATGTTATGCAGCTTTTGTTACAAACACAAAATTAAAGTTAAGCATCACTGAATTCTAAATGCATATAGATTAAGTTTTATGCCCCCCATAAGCACCGGTGTCCCTCTTTACAGGACAGCACAAAGAAAACCACTTTGCAGGTGAGTGCAGTGACAGAAAGTGATGGCGAGCCTTTATATTAGATTTCAGACTGATCTCCTGAGATATTTCGGCTTTGAAATAAAGCTGCTGAAGACTTTTGATGACATACTCCCTCAGAGGTATAAAACGTACGGCCAGAGGTCCAACCTAGCTTGTTGGATGAGTTTGCTACATTAAAAATGACACTCAAAAGCTTTTGTGAGACACAATATGTGAGCTTGGGGGCAAGTTCATACTCCCAGCTGAAATATATGTATTCAACGCTAATTGATAACTCTAAAATTATGTTGACGTGAGTGTATGTGATTGTCTGTCTCTCTGTTTTTGCTCAGTGATGGACTGGTGATTTGCTTTCCTTTCATCCATGGGATCAGCTCCAACACCCTTTGACCCAGACTTGAATAAACCAGCATAGAAGATGGCAAATAGCCACAATTTGTTCATAATAGTAACTGTGATTACTCATTTATCCACATAACATAACGGTGAGGTCATAAAGCCAATGAGAAAAAGAAAATGTTTAAGGAACCTAAACACCAATGAGAAGATGAGAAGTAAAGTCACATGACCTTAGGAAAAATGGATAGCTTGCTCATCACATTTTTAGTGACCCTGATGAAAGTGCAGTTGTAGAAGCAATACAGTAATGAACCTAATCACTATGCTGGCAACAAGCACCAACACATATCTATCAACTACTGTCAAAATAAAGGAGATCTCAATAAGCTTACTTCAGTTTACCTAACCAACATTGATTGGGTGACTCAGACAAAAAAAGAAGTGAGAAGAAACCATCAATGCAATCCAAAATGAACAGTTGATTTACCTCAGTTTCAAGCTGCACTAGTTCCATAGTGGGCCATGGCTCCGCGATCTGTGCAAGGGGCATTTTTGCAGGATTTCTCGGATCCCTTCAGCTTGTTCGAGTGAGAAATTGGTTTCTCCAGATCTGTCGGCGCCGCTCCTGTCAAGTGCACTTCCGAGAAAGCTCCTTGCTCAGGTCCCAAGTCCAGTCAGATCAGATTTATCAGCACTTTGCTCTCTGCACGCACAAGAAAAGGCGCACGCAGACGCTACACGCCAATAGCTTCACAAATAGTAAATTCCTGGATTTGACTTCGGTGTTGTTTGGTCACTTCTGCGTATTTGCACAAAGTAGTAATCCTGTTGAAAAAAAAAGAAGAGGAAGAAGATACGCAGAAGCCACCAAACAGCCGAGTCTCTCCAGGTACGCGCGTCTTCGTTTTGTTGGTTTGACAAGAGAGGAGCGCAGTGGCCACAATGAGATCCAAGCTCCTGTAATCAGGCTGTGCTGGGAGACTAATGCCACCTAAAGGGAATTAAGCAGAGCCCGTGCTTGTCTTTGCAGTCGACGCTTTATCAGATCTCCACGTCTTCCTCCCTGTTATTTCTCCAGGTCGGCAAAAAAAAGGAAGACTTCTCCCCTGCGTCCGCCAGCTCCCCGACACTGTGCGATTACGCGCAAAGACCTCAGTGTGGCTCTGTAGTACGAGCGACGCTCCAACTCGGGCTGTTATTGGCAGAGTCCAACAGGGTTTCATCCTGCCCCCTTTTCATCTTGTTCCCGCCCAGGTCTGAGTACGCCATCATCTGGCGGAGACCCGAACTGCAAATACGTAATGCAGATTGGAGCTTTCTTATTAATGAAGCTTCCCTTTGCTGCGTGTTTTGCAGCAGGTGCATCAAGGGAAGCTCAGAGGGGAATTTCCTCATTCACCTGCAGTTAAATCACTAGACTAACTTGAGGTTACATGAGGTCTCCTAAAATATGTGCACAATAAATGGACTGGAATTGGAGTTTTGAACTGCCTATGCCAGTAAGGATTGGCACTGCTTCCACATGATACAAGTTTTCCTGAGTACACATTTAGAACAGATTGTTTCTCGACCCACAAGAGTCCAAGACTAAAAATGACCCACACTGTTGAAACAATTGCATAACATTTTTTGATTACACAATAAATATGATGTAAAGAGATGGGAAAGAATAGCCTGGGAGACACTTGAATCAAAGTCGTGACCATGAGCGGTTTTGATTCTGTCCGGACTTTACGTTGATGCAGCACTCTTTTCATTGAGAACAGCTCTCATAGAGGTCCTTGTAATCTTCAGTGATATAATACACCCTGCCACCCTCAACACTTCTCTGCTTCATTCACTGCCGAGTGCATTTTGCGCTTGGCCAGCCTATTTGGTTACTATTGGCAACTGGAGGGCAAAAAAAAAGAAAAAGAAAAAGAAAAAGAAGAGGAAAAGAAACGCTTTGCTATGTAGATTTGAGAAATATTTGATTCAGATTACGAGGAAGCATGTATGACATTTCATCAAGACAACAATGGGAAATCAGATGGAATGGGAAATGGCTTCATAGATATATCGTTTAGCTTTACAAATGCAAAACAATGCTACTGCATGAAGCCTGTACACTGTGATAACTAGTCAATGCCAGAGCTTTGCGACAGGTTAAAGGACTGATGATACCTTGTGTAATTACATATAATTTTCTGTGGGCTTCAGAGTTCATTTGCATGCAGCACCTGGACTTTTTACTTTTCATTCACACCTGATCATTTAGTATGTGTCTTCATTCATGCATCCACAAGTAAAACATGATCAGACACGACTCTCCACAAACATGGGAACTGTGAAGCGAGCCAGTGAAAAGAAGGTCATTTTTTTTTTCTATTTTCTACTGATTTTTTATTATCAAAGCGCAGTCATTGGGTGAGATTACCCTTCCGAGGTAGAGAGTTATCCATCATGCTCAGATTGTATGTAATATACCAAAGTGACAATGGTGCAAAAAGACCATTAACCCTTATAATAAGTAGTGACTATAGAGGAAAATCTCAAGAGTTCTGTGCTGGTCTTAGTTATTTATTGCAGCCATACATGAAAGATTATTCTCTTTCATCCTTTTTGCCCTTATTTTTTCCTGTCCATTATGTGCCGGGCAACCACTGTTCTCTCCTCTCTCATCTTCTCCAAGGAAACCACTCCACTGATGCTCCTCCTGAGAGGCATTAAGAATATTGTGCTTTCACGACTGAAACTGAAAGGTGTAACTGGTCAAAATAAAATATAGAGAAAGAGTGATATGATTTGTCTACTATGACTAACTATTTCCTTTCAGTTTCATATTGAATTATTAGTAATGACATTTAGCGCCAATAAACAATATATATGGATATTTCAAAGTAATAGTAAAGTAATACGGCAAAGTTCCTTTTCTAGTTTAAGTCAAACAGTGAAACTTCCAGATACTTTGAACAAACACTGAAACATGTTAAGCCATGTTTTACTCCTAATTTGTTTATTTCTAATTATAAATTATGAAAACTTTGCACCTCGATTATATCTGATTTCAGAACACCAGATGCTTCTTTTTGTATTTTTTTAATATTCATATTCACACAGAGCAACTGCTTTTTAAAAAAAAAAAAAAAAAAAAAACATTTTGTATTTCTGCAAACAAACAATGAACTACAAGCAAGCAAATAAGATAAAAAAAAAAGAATGTATGTATGTATGTATGTATGTATGTATGTACTGTATGTACTGTATGTATGTCTTTATAACGTTGGGCTCCTGAATGGGATCCAGTGAGCATAGACTACATAAGCAACCTTTTAAAAAGCAGAACAATATTGACCAACACGCTCCTACTAGACTTGTGTTGCACTGCTCTTCTGAACGCAAGCAGCCTCTTCATCTCTTCTCAATTATACAATATCAGAGGTGACCGCGGTGACTCAGAGGTGTCCCTCGTCTTAAGACTCCAGGGATAACCTACTCCCTCCCCCACCTCAAGCTAGAC
Source organism: Parablennius parvicornis (assembly GCA_900302745.1). Classification (NCBI taxonomy): domain Eukaryota; kingdom Metazoa; phylum Chordata; class Actinopteri; order Blenniiformes; family Blenniidae; genus Parablennius; species Parablennius parvicornis. The sequence continues at coordinate 91,930 of OMNM01034567.1, read as the reverse complement.
ACAAAGCATCATGGGAAATATGACTCAGTCCAGCTTTGTCCTGCATGTAAAGTCAGGCCAGACTTCACTCAAGGGTATTGACACAAAACTGAAATGTGTTTGTTGAGGAATTAAAAGGAACATAAAATCGTTAGATTCAGTTTTTCTTGCGTATCAGGAAAACTGATGCAAAGACAACTCTGTTTTTCGACCTCATTTTTTAGTGTGAAGAGGGAGAGTGAAGTTGAGTATGCCAAAGGAGAAACAATGAATCACAATATGTAGTGATTCCCTGTTCAGACCAATTAGCATGCAAATACATGCATACTCCAGCTGTGAAGTGGCTGTCAGGCTTTGATAGAGCATCTAAAATTTAAGCTGTTCATATATTACTCTGCCATTTTATCTTCTGTCATTTCTATTCATTCCTTTATTTTCTACATTCATGAAATACACTGTAGTACATATGTGGCTGTTTGTGTTTGGTGTTCAGGTTTATAATTGTTCTGTGTATTTGAATTCGTTTTGAATCCTTCTTCCTTTGTATAGAATAATCTAATCAATTGGTGTGATGAATAACCTGAATGAAAATATATAGAAGAACATAAGATTTAATCTTTTGAATTTATTCCACAAATACCCAAAAGTAAGTTGTGAAATAATTATTCTGTTTAATATTCCATTTCTTTAACTCAGCATCATCCAAGTGAGGAAACCTGAAATGCATCTAAAGTAGATTAAATGCAGTTTATGCAAGAGGAAGATGTGTATTTAATCCAGCGGATTAATTTGTTGATGCAACAGACGCATAAGCATTGGGCTTCACTCTATCTCAAGAGCATTGTGGCATTAAAGCCATGAACAAAAGATAATGGACCTTGTACTTATATTGCCCACGCAATTTATTTAATCCAAACATACTTCATTTCAGTTCTGAATCTAATTCTTGGGGTGTGTCGGGTTTCAGTACGAGCTCTTTCAGACCTTTGACGATGATTCCTTTTTAACCGAGTTGGCTGAGCAGAGATCTGCAGAAGAGTGAGAACCGCATTGAACAAATTAATTAGCTGCTTAATGATGGAACAAAGGTAATTAACCAAACTCTGCTGACCTCCTGCGGCATGAGACAATGGAAAACTAATGATTCAAATTCATCCCTGGCTTTGAGCCATGATAAAAAAATTAAGGAACAAACACTGGTATTGTATTTAAAACATCAGTGGACTTATCATTTGTCACAGAAATGGCTCATGGGGCAGCAGATGAACAGGGATGGAGGTATTGATTAGTCATAAAAAAGGGGAAGACAGAGGGAGATCTGATTTTAATGTAGTTTTCCATTATTGGTCGTTAGCTGCTTATCCTCTGTCAAAAACATGATTCTTTGCAGTAAAAAAAAGAAAAAAAAGAAAAAAGTATACTTGTAATGGCTTACATAATTCCATGACTGCAGAAAAGGCGTGTCGAGCAAAAAACAGCATGTTGAAACTTGAAATTTGTTCCTCGGGTATTTGGGCAGGGCAGAGCGGCAAACACAGTGTCTTCATAGGAAAACAACGCTGACACCAAGGTCAGGAGCAACACACCACAAGATATTGGCAACATCATACAATTGTTTTGTCATAAGAAGTGGATTAGGTAGTGAAACATATTAAACAAAGAAGCCGAATGCTTTAAATATGTGTTTTTTTTTCTGACTAAAAATCCCCCAAAGAGAAATATTGTATTATTACATATGGCGCTGCCAGTCCTGGAAGAAATCATTGCATTATGCGGCACTCAAGCAGGACTGAAGACCTGAAGCAAAAAAAAAAAAAAAAAGAAGCAAGATTTCACAATCCACTGGTTTTCCATTATCTAAAAACCGTTCTCCATTTGTCAGGCTGGCAGAGCCATGCCGTACACTCAAGTTCAGTTATTTTCCTCTCATATCTCAGACCGATTCAGCAGAAGACGAATGGTAAATCAGTCACCATCGATTGTGTCAATTTCATCGCTCTCTTATAGAGCATTTGCTTTACATTAATCCTGTTTGGACTTTTAGTTCAACATTTCATGTCACAGTTAGATATTTGTCAGCAGTTAAACACCAAGAAAAGTTGTCCCACAACATTTTGTCTACAAAGAAAATACTTGGAAGTGGCTTGGAGATTATATGTCTTAATGGAGCCATCAAATATGATGATATATACGTTTGACTTTTCCCGTCTGGCTCCTCTTGAGTCAAAAAGCATGACAGCAGGGGGTGCTAGATATCAGAGGGCAGCTCTTTGATGACTATAGCCTTTATGTCAGGCCTTGCCCTTTACTGCTGGACAACATTCAACAGCAGTTATTGTTATAAACCATGGAGATCACTATGATACAGTGACAACAAGCTTTTCGTGAAGCTGACACCAGTTTCAATCTCAAAATCCCTAAATAGCCATAACCAAGGATGATGAATAAAGTCATTAGCACTCTGATCAAGCAACTGAAATTAGTCAGAGCGTAATGTTCTGATTCATAGTCTCCTTTAAAGATGCAGCATTTAAACGTTATGTCACATTTGTGCATTAGCTTGGAAATATTGATAGGTTGTAGGTTCCAGTTAACATGTGATACAGCTCTGTTGCATTTATGTCAAAAACTTGGAGAGTTGGAAAACAACCAATGAGTCAGAGCTGCCTAAAATCAAGGGCTCCAAGTGAACTACTGCTGTGTACGATTCAATCTGACTTTCTTTTCTGACTCTATGGAGGACAGACTATGCTTGACTTAAAAGACTAATCGTGAGAAGAATAGTCGTCAATGAATTGACATCATCACTGTTTTGTTTTTAAAATAAAAAAAAAAAACACAAGTATTTTATTTCATTTCATGATCACTTAACATAACAGGGGTGCCGAAGTTCAGAATTGTAATTGATAATGTTTTGGAGTGAATCTGGAGGATGAATAAAGAGTAAAATAAGACTCTGTTGAGCTTTTAATTCCTAAACGAGGCAACGTCACAATGAATAACTCTACACCTAAATGTCAGCCTGTTTTCACGTTAGTTACTTGACAAAATAATTGAATCCTTTTTATTTACACTTCAAGCATGTTTCATCCTACAATGGATGTTGTATCTACTGAGTCAGCAGAAATGCAATTCAATATACGCGGCAATATTACTGGTGGGTAAAAGGGTAGAAATACATCTAAGAGACTGTCACCAGTCCGTCACACACCAAACACAACTACAATCAGCACTGACATTCACATCTACCTAATTGTGAGACACCAATGAGCCTCAAATGCATGTTTTATAAACACTGGGAGGAAACCAGGAGACCCGCAAACAAGCAGGATGAACATGCAAATTCCGCCCAGAAAGGCTGGACTCAAACTTGTCACCATCTTGCTGTGAAGCTCACCAATTCCCCACCATGCAGGAAGGAAAGTTTTCTCAGGAACATTCCTGACAGAAAACACCCCCACGTGGACTTGGTAAAGAGGATTAGGCCTGCTGGTCTGTAAAGGAGCTAAAAGAGCTATTTTTTTTTCTCCCTTTGAGACCTTTGTGATAACGCATGAACATCAAGGGAAAATGTTAAGTCTTTGCTTATAACAGTGTTTTAAATGTTTCTGAGAATCATCACTGGTTAATTTTCCATTAGCTTTCAAAAGAAAAAGAAGAATGCTCACAGGGCTGCAGCCTTGGAGCCTCTTTGATGCATTACAACAAAGGTATTGCTTTGTAATGCAGCGCTCAGGTGTGACTGTTATGGTGTGCAGCCACATGCTCCTCTGCGCCGAAACTCCCACTACTTTCAACGCGTCGTGCGCATGAAACTGTAACTATGAAGGAAGTTATGACTCCTTAAAGCTGCAGGACCTTTTTTTTCTTTCAATACAGGTGAGTGAAGGAGTGGTGGTGGAGGAGGTGGGGAGACAGGAAGGAGGGGTCTTCGCGCTTTTGTGGAGCCTGACAGTTCAGCACTATTGGCTGACAGCAGGGGGACTCTTACCTGTACCTGCGAAAAGGAGTGCCAGTCGTCATCGTCCGAGTCCAAATCGGAATCAACTTTTCCTTCTTCTTCCAGCAGCCCTGAGAGGTAGAAGTCTGCCAGGACCGCTTGGAGCTGAAGCAGCGACTGCACCAGGACTCCGAGCATGGAGCCTATAACGTCGTGGAGCGTGGAGAGAGTCAGCCTGTGGCTCCAAGGTGAGACTCATTATGCGCTCTTTTCGTCCCTCTTCCCCTCCACGCGCGTTGATCGCCTCTCAAGGTACTTTTAGCTCCCACTGTAAAGTCAGAAATAGACGTCTCACGCAAATCCTCTTGGAAGTGAAAGGTGGAGGAGGAATGAGGAAGTGGGGGAGAGACGCCACAACAGTGCAGGTCTGATCAGTGTCAACAACAGTAGTATTCTCAGAAACCGAGGCCGTGGCTCTCGGTGCGCTTTTTTGTGTGTGTTCTTTTCTAGGACGCGTTGTGTTCATTGCGCACATTGATTTTGCCCAGAGGGTCACGTGAAGAGCACACTGCAAAAAAAATAACACGGATTAATGACTTCTCACTGGTTTTAGAAAATCTATGTGACTTTTGGCCTCCAGCTGTAATCATCGCATTACGTTTTAATTAACAAAACAAAAAAAACAAAAAAAAACAACAAAAAAAAAAAAATGGGCGCAGCTTCACGCAACTTATGTTTTGATTAATTTGCTTTGTAGATGTCGGATTCTGTGGTCCCACAGTGTTGTAGTGGATTACTCTCTCCTCTCACAGTGATAATATTCCCATCTTTCAGTCTGATTGAGGATCTTTCAGTGTAGTTTGCATGTTTTCACTCAAACATACATTTGAAGTTAAAGTTGCACGTATAAAGTCAGTCTGTAATCTGTACTTCTGTGTTTGCCCAGGTTTGGACTGGTGCACCCTGTCGTTTGCCCTCCATCAGCTGTAATCAGCTCTGCCCCACATGATTCTAACTACGATCAGATTCAGAATGGATGTTGCGTTTATTCAACAGCCAAATCACAGATCAAGCATTTACCCTCAAAACATATAACCAATGTATCACATCTGATGCCTTTTAACAGATTATGTCAGCATTCCCCCCTGACATGGCATCAATATCATTATGCATCTTATTGCTTTGTTGATTAATAAATGCAAAATGAAGAATGACACTAATTAAAATCTGGGTTTTGGGAGTTTGCGTTATCCTGTTAAATGCGTGTTGGTATTTCTTCGGGTCTCCGGTCTCCCCCCACAGCTCAAAGATTTGTAAATTAAGTAAACTTTTGTTTTAAAATGACATGTATATTTGAATCAATGCAGATGTAGACAATGACTGAATAGCGATCACACTTAATTTCATGCTTATCGAGCAGTTTTGTCACTTTAGTACAATCACTAATGGAGAATTTGTGCTTTACTCAAGTGTGATTTGAATACTTTTTTGCATGTTGGATTTTGTAGTGTACTTGTAATAACACATTATAATAACACCCAGTGTCAAGAACATGCGTATACTTATACTATACTAAAGTGGATTTCAATCAGGAGTGGAAGTAACAAATGACCAAAACACATGTCAAAGGATTAAAGCGTTTGTTTTGGTTCTTGCACTCAAGTGAGTATTTAATCAGCAAATGGAATTTTGCTTGAACTAAAATACAATTTACACCACTTAATCTGCTTTGCTACTTTCAGACTCCTAGGTCAAACTGAATGTAGCTATGCATCTCAATATTTTGAGATGATTTTAGAGAGTATGTTTTGATTATACTGAAGTATTTATTTTTTTTTTACATTAAAGCAGAGTAGCAGTAGCCACATTTTCAGTACTCTATCCAACCGTTTTTGAGTCATAATTTTTGTTATTTCTGATATCTACTGTAGGTAAGCTATTTTTTGAGGAAATATGAGACAATATTTAATTTATTTTCCCTCTCAGTTCTATATTTCATTTTTAATATCTCAACATGTGATCGAGCGGTGGGTTTCATGCTTAACTGCAATATTGAAGTTTTTAATTGTGCATTTCATACTATGGATGGTTGGCACTTACACTTGCGTCCCCTTGTGCTATTTTCTGCCCTGTTGCAAGGTCTAGATGCCCCCCTGCATCAGTATTCAGTCTCCCAGTGGCAGTTATCAGGTCTGGATTTGCTCCAGCTGACTTCCAGAGAACTGGAGGTGTTGGGAGTCCATAAGATTGGGCACCAGGAGCTCATCCTGGAGGCTGTGGAGAAACTCTGCTCTCTGGTGAGTGACCCAACAATAACTGCATCTGTGTGTTCAGTATATTAGTCCTTGATGCACGATAGGCATGTTTTGAGAGATTTGTGGCTTTGATATTAAATGAGCAGTAATCTCTTTGTCTTTTGTGGTGGTTTCTGAATATTTTTAGACCCCGCTCTTGTTTGCACAGTGGAACCAGCAGCTGTCGAACAACCTTTGGCAAATCCGGCCAGAATACACAACCACTGCTTTTATTACCATACAAGTCCAGCTTCATTGAAACCCACAGAGAGCTTCACTAGCATGCAGCTCCTCTCCTCACATTGCTCCCACTTCAAAATCCAAGTTCCCTCTATTCATGCATATCATTTGCAAATATTAAGTAATTTTTTTTTTAAGCAAACATCAAAGGAATTGTCACGGTTAACCTGCATCCAAAGCAGAATGAGAACACCAAAGCGTGCAACTAATAGGCTACTTGACATGCGAGTTTCTTGTAAATGTTTGCAGTAAATTAAAAATCACGTTCGCTCTCCCATATTTTGATGCGTAGTTAACGACAGTCCTTGTCTGGGTTTGTGTTTAGGAGACTTAAATAGTTGTGTTGCCATTTGTGCATGTGTGTGTGTGTGAGTGTGTGTGGGCGTTGGTGTGTTTCCAGAATGGTCTTTGTTTGATTGGAAGGACTAATTGAGCAGGACAGAGCCAGGCAATGTTCCAGCTCTGGTGGCATAACAGCCTGCAAACATCAAGCTCAACGAGCTTAAACTGCTTGTTGTCGAATTATTGAAATAACTGTAATATGGTGACTGTAACCGTTATGTGTCTGAATGGATGAAAATACCCGTCATATAATAGATGTTACCTTGAGTACAGTGTGTATGCGGTTAGCCTGTGTCTGCCGCGCTTCCTCTCATCCCCTTTTTGGATGCTCCGTGAGGCACTAACACTGCGCTCATTCATAAAAAAAAAAAACAAAAAAAAAAAGCAAGCATCAGACGCTCACATGGAATAGACCAAACACATTCAAGGGCATGGTTATGTAATTAACTACTATCGTGTTAAAAAGGCCTTGAAAGACTCATAGCTGCTTGTTGACAGGGTAATTTTTCCAGCTGGTTCATGCGTACCAACAAAGCCCGGGCAGCACGAACCTCTTGACCACTGATGAGAGGGTCACAGAGACATAGTATGCTCCTTCTTCAGCTGCTTTGAAGAGTCACGCATCCTACTGCGAGGCAGAAAAGCATGTTAAAGAAGCGTAAAAAAAGGATCTGTAAACATGTTATTATTATGTTTTTTTTTTTTTTTTTAAGTCTAGCTGGAGTTTGATTTAGCAGTTATGAGAATACCATGTTTGTTATCTTATGTGTGGTATTGTGTTCATTATACAAATAAATATCATCCCTGGTTGTGTTAGGCCAAGTGCCTTGTGGTATTACCTGTAGTATTTGTTTGCTAAATATTTCACAAACATTAAATGGAATAGCTTGGTAATCCGAGTTTCCTATTATATTCTGCAGAGTGTCACTATAAAACAATGTCAATATCTTTTTATTCTCACAACAGGGCAACTCAATTTAGCTCTAGATAAACTGGGATCTTCTTTAAGAGCAGATTTTTTTTTTTTTTACAATCCAACATCAGTAGTTAAAGTCAGACTTTGATGTTTGACAAGCAGACGGAGAAGAAATAAAATGCAGATTTATCACAAAATTCCCCTCAGTAGTTGCTTCATACCAATGAAATACATCATAAATTTCTGCATATTTGCATGGGGACATGGCATTTGTTCAGCCTTCACTATGTTTTAACTTTAACCACTGGTTAGTCTGGTTTGGAACATGCTGGGAATTGTATTTTATTAAGCGATATTTGAGTGGTCGGCAGTGTTGAGAATTACTAATAAAGGAGCAGAAAAACTAACACATAACACACTTCTTCCTTTTTCTATTTTTACCTCAGGACTGACTGGAATAGATTCTTAAATATCTTGGTCTTGGTGATTTTTTTCAGACGTATGGTATGGGTGGAGAGAGCCTGCGCGGTCTGACGGAGAAGCTGCGAGCCGTCGCTCACACACTACAGATGGGCATCCAGAGCCGCTGGCGCTTGAACTCCTACGACGGACATCTCACGACCAAGATGCCCGCTGGCATCCTGCAAATTGTGGTGGAGCTCATCACCTCGGCCAAAGGCCTCTTCACTTTGCTCAACAGGTTTGTAAACAGGAAGTCATCTCTTTATCTGTTTGCTATTGCAATACTTGAAATCCTGTTTGTTCTGCACGTGCTTTGGTGTCAGGATTATACTCTGCTGTGTTTCATAAATATGTTTTTGGTCAGTTAAAGCACTTCTCACTGCAGATCTTGGATAGAAAAGTTGTGGATTAATCCTTGAGTGCCTCCTTTACATGCAATGTTTTACATGTCGTTTCCATGCTTCCAGGTGCTGTGTTTCATTTTGAGTGCATTTCCAATCTTGCCGATCAGTTTTTTTTTGTTGTTTTTTTTTTTTTATTACTGGTATCAAGTTAAAGCATTTACTTGCTTGAGGTGAATTCCCAAACACACACAAGATTTTTTATATATTTGTCTTTTCCAGATATCAGTTTTCCCAGCTCCGTAGATATACGACCAGCACCAACATATTCACTTGCTGCAGAGAGCTGGGAGACATCGTGCACAAGGTGGGTTTATTCCTCCCTATTAAGTTCATCCACTCCTTGCATTTACTAAGCCCAAAGCACAAATTCTTTCTACCACAGCAAATCATAGAGTTAAAACAGTTTTTTTTTTTTTTTTTTTTTTTTTTTTTTTTG
>OMNM01034567.1:49055-80857 GCA_900302745.1 Parablennius parvicornis | reverse complement strand
TTTCCTGACACCCTGAGGGGGATCAAGGTCAGCAGTCAGCTGCTGTTGTTGGGAATCCTGCACTGAACTTGTCAAACCTCAGTTTCACAGTAGCACAGTCTCAGTGTGCTTTGAAGCAGCCAAGCAGCAAGCACAGTCCAAGAGAGAGAGAGAGAGAGAGAGAGAGAGAGAGAGGGCACTCGCTGAACCCTGGTCTCGGATCGGATTGCAGTGAATTCAGGCACTTTATACTCAGGTATGTGAGTTTGATGGTGATACTATAAAGGAAAACGTAAAGGAGGTTTTGTAAACTTTTAAATCCTCTTTAAATATATATATATATATGTGTCAACATGAAAATGTAAATGTACTTTTAGGGTGTAATTTCTATTTGGACAGCAACTACGTTGTTCAAATTGTGTCTCTAATGCTTTTGTTTAGCAACAAAGATCTGATAAATATAGAAAAAACCTGCTGTCAAATGCTATGAGTTTTCTCCGTGTAAACTTTAAAATTAAGAGACTACTTAAACAAAACTGAACAGCAAGGCTGATCTGAGAGGTAACAACATAAACAAGAACTTAAACTGACAGGGACGAAAATAAAGCAGGATCTGGTTTGAAATAAGAAGCAGCAGGTGTAAAACACTATGTTCCCACTCTTTTTATAGCAGGTCTGTGACGTGAGAGCAAACAAAAAATATCAACCAGGGAAGTCCCACGTACTGTCTGTAAACATACAACAAAAGACAGGAAGACCATGGAGTGGTCTTGCAGGATTTTCTCATGCATCATGTAAAATACATATGTATATATATTATGTGTATGTATGAAACCTGAAAGAAGAGCAGGGGGAGATCGCAGGTGTTTGAACGTGCACACATTATTGCGTGTTACTTTAACACGCTCTCGTTGTCTTCTTTCTTCTTTTTCTTTTTTTTTTTTTCCCCCTCACAGCATTACACCCACATAGTAGCGTGACTTTGTTTCCAAGACAACTATAGAGGGAACGGATTTCAGGCGCGGGACACTCTTAGCTCGTCAACCTCGATGCGCAACACTAGACAAAAGAGCAGAACACAGCAACGGGGGTCACAGAGAAAACACCTCCACCTCTCTGACAATACAACACGTCAAGTCTTGCCATACAATTACCTACGAGACATTTTTCTTCCTTTTTGTTTTTTCTGCTCAGGCTTACTTTCTGCAGTCCTGTTTGTTGACATTTGCACTGGGACTGTAACTAATTTCGAAATATCCTAGTTCGTCTCCAAGGTCTGTCTAGTTGTTTAGAGACCGTTCATATAATACTGCTTTTCTTCATGTGTCAATAGAGTGTTTTGTTGCCGTATTTATGTTCTTGTTTGGATTTGCTTGAGGCCTGACATGCATCAGTTTAAATTATGTTGGAGGTGATTCATTTTTTATTTTTTGCATGACAGTTATTTAATCTTGTGATCCAAATTGAGGTTCCTTTTCAAAATACTCGGAATTGTTCTGTAGTAAAATGTTCTCTTGATCAGTTGGCTGGAGGCGGCTGAGGACCAAATCTGTCTGTATCACAGCTCATCTTTTCCTCAGACATAAAACAGTCTGCCAAGAGCACAATGCACTCTAGTCTAAATTCACAAGTAAGCAAGTAATTTGTAACTTTTATGGGATTCAAATTGAGGAATATCTGTCAAATCCTGATTAATTATCTGATAAAGGAATGCTAGGATCACAGATTTGTCCTCATTAATGCTCCAGTTGCCTGCAGTGTCCTGTTGTTTTGTATTGTTTTCTCCTTCTTAGTGTCATTCTGTGCTCTGAGCTGTCGGCTTTTCCCTCCACGCCCTTATAGCGTTACATCAGCCTCAGTTCAGGACTGTTACCTACTGCCCACCTCAGACACACGTGTCATTTCCTCTTCTGGCAAAGTTAAAAAGAAAAATGCAGAACAATACAGAGCATTACTCTGAATACATCTCAGAGCAGAGGTGGGGATTTTACAGTATTCTCTCCGGGACGGCCAACTTTGGACTTCAACTATGAAGTGAGATTTTATTGTATTTATTTATTTATTCATTTTAGGATTTACTTTTTATTAGCACTCAGCTCGAAGAATGCTAGTTCATCAAGAAAAAATTAGATAACTACTGGTAAAGAATCATTGTTTTAAGGTGTATGTGTGGTGTATATCTTTTTTCTTGGAGTTTTATTGAGAAGAAATCATTGTAATTAAGTCTTAAGTGAAGCTTTGTGCACTTTCAGTAAAATGTAGAGGTTTGTAGTTAAATTGATTGAAGTAAATTAACATATAAAACTTAGGAAATTATGTAAAACTAGGATTCTGAAAATTTTATGGTAATAAGAACCACCTCCAATTTGCGTATCTGAAGAAATAGTCAGACAAATTGACTATTACAGTCAGATTTATCTATTTGTGAATGACAGGAAGTGCAGCACGGGATTAATAATTGCCACCTCACAAGAGAAAAGGCATGTTCTGCGTGACGGAGTGAGTTATGCGTGACAGTTTGCTGCCCTGATCCTGAGCTTGTTTCTAAAAAGTTGTGGTGTGATTCTGCAAAGACGGGGGCGTTACGGAAGAAGAACTTGCAGAAGTGATAGTACTTGGTAGGAGGTGGCAACAGCTGCAAATCCTTAACTCCAGATGACATTTGCATTGAATTCAGGTTCAGTTGGAAAATACTTTCTGTGCAGTGTTTTTGAAAATGTTGCAGCTTTACATCTGTTTAAAACAAATCTGTTCCAAATGTTGCTCCATCATTGCTGATCATAGTGAAATATATGACAAAAATAGGTTTTATATTGTTTAGTGCAAAAGACATATTTGCATATTTACATGCTTCTCGTGAAGCCTGATATAACTTATCTTCAGGGGGTCAACATTTTTCATCAATGCATTTATGAACTTAAGAAATATAATAAATTGCGTATAACATTTATTCATCTGATTTTACTATAGTCTTCTACATTATGGTGAAATTAGTATTATTTCAGAGAACATTAATAAACATGAATATTGATATATTTTCTGAAAGGCAACTTTATTTGGGGTTTAGTTTTTATTTAAAGCTTGTGCGCAATGTGGTCGGTGATGATCAGCATAATACTGTATGTAGAATAAATATAATAAGTGTATAGGTTTTACAATACCCTGTTGTATTTCTTAGTAGTTAAAATACAGTATTTCCTGTGATAAATATTCTGCATACAAACCAATTAAAGAATTAGCAATCAGCTGCCTCAGAACCAATTTTGTCAGAATGAACTGGTTATATGGTCATGCACTGTTCTCAGAGAAAGAATGAGGCTGAAATACTGAGTTATTGATGAAATGACTCAGACTTGTTGATGGATGTGTCTAGAATATATACAAACTAGTCGTTCTAGTCACAACAGACTGTACACTTTTTTCTTGGAAAAATTTGTGCAGTGCTTTAACACCCTCAAAAAGGAATATTATCAATTTCCTCTCTATACTGTTTCATTATTATCAAATGTTAACATATTAAATGACTATTCGCATGCTTCTATGCACAGTCAACTTACCCTGCTAACATGGCTGCAGATTATGTAATAACTGACTTGAATAACCCTTTAATCCGTTTTCCAATCCGTTTATATCTGTATCCAGATATGTTATCATAGGTATCTCACTTTTAGATTGTGCAGTCATCATGCTTTTTAAAGTAAGTTGCTTTTTGCTGTGAGTCAAAGAGAACTCCTCACCAATCCAGCTGACAACGTTAGTCACTCGTTCTTAGAACCTGTGTGTCATGAGAAGATAACTCTGCTGGAGTAGGGATCAAGATAAAGATCCGAACTCTTCACATGATTATGGAAAACATTTTGTGGTTTGTTTTTGGTGTACATCACTCTCAAAATCTCTCACACACGCACACATAGACACACACACCACCACAAATACATGCGGACAAGTGGAGCTGTCCTCGTGTCGTCCCCCTCCCTGCAGCCTCGTGTCACAGCCTTTAATTAGCCCAGAAATCCAGCTGGGTAACTGTTGATCCCTTGTTACATTTCACAGGGATTAGTCTCCCCCTCGCAATCCTTTATGTAACTCGCCACACCGTCAAGCACCACCAATTAGCTTCGGGGCCATGATGGTTTGTGTCTTCCAGTTAATCAGTGAATTATTGTGTGGCCTGTGACCATCTTTTTCATCAGCTCTCAGGACGACTCAGCCTCCTTATAGCGGCGTCTCATAGCAGCGTTATAAACACCTTCCTCCCAGAAACCACAGATTAAGTAACTCGGTTCCCCCGTCCTAATTCTAGGAACTGGGTCATTTACCGCCGACTCTACTGAGTGTTAAAGTCTCTGCGTTTTGTGTGTGTGTGAATGTGCATCTGAAGATAGACTGAGTGTGTGTCAGGTTGTGTCATGATGGAAATGAGTGTGAATCACTTTGTGTTTGGTACTCATTTTTATATTACAGGTTTGTTTCTCCTTGATGTGAAATGAGAAAATTACTTTGCTTATGTAAAGTGCAAAAAAAATCCCGTGGAGCAGACCAGAATGTAGCTTAATGAAAAAGATCTGGCTCACTTTGTATTCATTTTTTTCGCAAAGGGACGACTTTGCATGTGGATGACTTTGTGTGTATGTTTTGCAACAGGACTTTAAATTCCACAACAATGCTTTGTGCTGTTTGCACTCGAGGGATTAACGTGGCGGCGTTTCAACCAGCTGAAAAAAGCCTTTTAAACTATCTGTTGCTGTAACGCCACTACTTTTGGTTGTGATGCGTTTGTAGCTGATTACAATAACAGTTACAATAAAAGTTACTGTCAGCTTGTTACTTTTGTCAGATGTGATAGTTGTGGACCTGCTGTCTCTCTCCGCTTTGTCCGAATGGTACTTGTGACATATTTGCTGCCTTTAATATACACTCTATATTCTCATTATATTAATTTATAAATCTTCCACAAACACATCCATCCTTATTGGAGGAGTGCGCCCAGTAAAGATGATTTGATTTGATTAACTCCAAAAGACCAAAATAGCTTGCATGCCCTGTGGCAGTCACTTCCAACTGACTGATGTACTTCAGCTGAACTTAAGGTGTTAATCAGTCATCGGTCTGATCCACAACTTAGCTAATGTGTCACTGCAATACCACTGCGCGCAGGCTATTTGGACTGAATAACTCGGTGCTTGTGGTGCTTTTCCATGCAAGCTAATTATTATTAGTAAATAATAAACATTTATTTTAATATGAAATGTCCTCTTGTATCCGTAGGTTTTCAGAAAACTACTTATGAGGTGTATACAGGGGTTGAAAACAGGAGGAGGAATTAATTGCTTTGTTGTGCACTCCAATAAAGTCCAAAGAGCAGCTCTGCCTGTTACATAGTATTGTTGGTCCGTTCATGCACCTTTAGTTTTCTGCTGCCTCCCTGTTTGGATCAAATTACACCAACACTTTGCTAGTGAGTGTGCACCTGGTGTCATGTTTACGGAAATCTGTTGAAAATGCACTGGGCTTTTGTTTTATTGGGTTAAAACTGCATTGTGTGAATTTAAATGTGGGATATTTGGGAACATTTTGACTTCACTGATATAGAAACGCTTACTTTATTTATGTTGATCAAGCAAGACTGTTGTTTGCAAAGCTAAAAAAAAAAAAAAAATACCATAGAAGTAAAGTGAAGTTTGTTTCTCCTGTCTCAGGATCTTTAAATCAATCTGCATAAGTTTTAGTGTATGTTTGATTGATTGTTCATAGTCGCTCTTCCTCTAATATCCCCTGCTTCTTTGTATCTTCATTTTATCTGTCTGTGATGCTCAGGAACCCTGATAGCTTATGGATATTGTAGTATTTGGTGTTTTTAAATTCCAAATGAAACAGGTTTTTTGTTGTGTGGATGAATTGAAAAGGATTGGCTCACATTAGATTACCTAAATTATTCATGTTCCGAAATAATAATTCACAGTGTCTTGTATTTTGAACAATTATTTTTCACATCAATACTAGATATATTTGTGTAAAGATACAAATTTTAAATTTCTGCCGTCTGATTTCACAGATTGAATTAAGTTAAATTTACTTCTCAGATTTATTTTTCTCAGTGTAATGACTATGAAGTCTGAATGTTTTTGAAAAACACGAAGGTTTTGGGATGGAAAAAAAAGAGGCACCTTATTTCACCATGAAAAATATAATGCATTGCAGGGAGGCCGTCATGATCTGCAGCTGCTTTGATGCCTTTCGACTTCACAGTGTGTGATTGTTGAGAGGGAATAATTCAAGTCCTCGAGTTCAAGGTTTCTCGAAAGAATAAGTCGGGATGAAGCTGAATGAGTTTTAGCAGTGAACTTGGTCAAACCACAAACAGACTTGAAACTAAATGGGCCAAAGCATCCTTTCGCACATGATGCTGATCTTATCTACCTGACCGCGTTTGTTTGTACTTGTGACTCCGGTTGAAGAACAGACATATTTATTCATTTCTAAGCAAGAAAAACCTGTTATAGAAACAAAAATATAGCACAGAGGATGAGGAATGATGGTCTGGAAACCTGCGGGCTTTCACTTCCTGACTCACGCTGTGAGGAGGAAATAGGCCATGGGTTTTGACTCAGATTGTCCCCTTTTCACAAATCAATAGCATTATATAGGCTACGGTGGTGTCATTTCAATATCGTTTTGCTCATGTTGTGTTGTTTGGCTCATTTACAGAATTCCACCGTCCACGATAAGGAACTGGACATCATCTCTGTGGTAAGTGCGCCCCATTAGTAGTTTTCCCCTTTGTTTTACTATAAAACCAACAAGAGTGTTCTGACAACACACCTCACGTTGTTCACAGCAGTCTCTCCCTGTGTTTTCTGACAGTGCCGTCAGCTGGTGGAGGTTTGCGACGATATCCTGAAATCCAGCCCGGACGCAGTTCTTTCCCACACCGCTCAGCTGGAAAGTGTTGACCTGGTGCCTGTTTCACCCGGTGATCAGCTGGTAAAAAAAAAAAAAAAGCTTTATTCCTCTTCATCGCTCTTCATGTTGAATCAGCTAGAGGTATTTTCTTTATTATGAGGTACATGTGCAGACTTTTTGGGAAAACCCATGTACGCATGGGGAGAACATGCAAACTCCACACAAAAAGGTCTGAGCCTGATTTAAACCTACGAAAAGGAAAAACTAAGAAAAGGAAAAACTTCTATTTACGAAAAAAAATATCCAGTAAAGCTGGTAAAGGCCGTTGTCCAGTTCAATGTTCTTGCGATTCATCACCTCATTATCAAATAAAAACAATTTGGAAGATTGCGAGCAAAAAAAAAAAATAACATTGTCTTTGAAATTAAGTATTGCATGAATGAATAAAGTCGCAGTTATCACAGGGATTAAAACGTATAAGATCAACAGGAGAAACCATCCAGACTACACAAAACTAATAAAACTTCACAAGATTGGACAGAAGTTGAAACACAAAATTAGTTATGACCTCTTCTGGTTGTTCTGTTTTGTACTAAGATGTTAAAAATAAATAAGGAAAATCCATTATCTTTTTTTCCTGTTAGCATTATCCATATTTAAATATTATGTCTTTTAGCAATTGATTGTTTCTTAAGTTATGTGTATATTGGTGTAGGGTACTGAGTTATTTAGTTTACAAAGCAGAAAAAAATTTGCTTAACAGAGTAAACAAGGCAATAACAAGAAGAGGTTCTAATTTTAGTATTTAGTACGCCAACTAACACTTTAATTTTCCTCAAGGTCAATGTCTTGAACATTGCCAAAAACTGTGCTGCCAAGTTTCAGTGGTAGAGTTACAACTTGCACACGTTGCACAACCTTAAATTGGACCAGACCATCTAGCAAAACAGACGAGGAGTGTAATATGATAAGAACTGAACCTGGTTCTCTAAAAGCCAACTTGGGAGCAAAATCCACGTCGTTTATAAAGTGGCCACCGATTAGGAATTTATAACATGCTACCAGCTGCAGAATGCACCCCCGGAAAAACAAAGCTCCCAACACTATTACTAAATCAGAGGCAAAATATATTTGTCATATTTATATATTACTACAATGCATTTATTATTAGATCTTCACTGCAAAGCTCTCCAGCAGCAAAAAGGTAATAAATAAGTAATGAAGGAACAAAAAGTGGTTTGAAATTGGTATCTGCACTATAAAAACTGCAGTATATTAAAAGGTGCAGTCTAGATGGGCATCAAATGTAATAGTCATGCAGCCCCGAGGATGAAGTTGGTATAAAAACAATACTTTAATGTTTGCTACGCACAGTGACGGCTGCTTATGTAAATACTACTGCAGTAAAGTCACACTAAACAGGAAACTAAAAGTCTGGCTGGGGGCGGCTGGTGTGTAAACACTAGTGAAACATAAATGAAAGACAAAAATATTACAGTTTTCAATCTGTTTTACTTTTTATCGGTGTTTTTGTCTTACACAATGTTAAACACCATCCATCCAGTAATTATTACATTCATGTTTTTTATTGTCTCCACATAGATGAAGAGAGTTGTAGAAGTGCTGTCTCTCCTTGTTCTGCTCTCTGGATGAAGCAGCTGTTTTAACATTAGTCGACGTTCACCAGCCTTCACAGCACCAGAAATGTATTTGCACCCTCATATATGCGACCTTTATGCCCAAAACGTAGTTTTTTTTTTGCAACTTACCACAAAGTGAACTTCGTCTGGGGCCGCAAAACATGTGTAACTATGAAAAAAATAATGACAAAACTTATTGCGATATTATATATAATATTTCTACTTTGTCTAATGTTGCATCCACTGTAATTTAAAACGATTGGCATTTCATTGCTTTTTTTTCGTCAGTTATAGCTTTTGTAGCTGTAGCTTTTCTTGTTTTTATACATAAACATTTGGACTCTTTTAACCATATCTTTTACTTTTCTAGTGGCATAAGCTGTTTTAGTCTTTTTAGCAATTTTAATTATATGACCTTTTTTTTTTCTTTTTTGCTTTCTGCTGATTGCAAATAGCTAAACCAATAACAATTTCAAGCATTTTGGTTTTAGTCTTTTTGTCCAAACATTTTCTTGAATGGTTTTAGCAATTTTATAAAAACATTTTAAAGAAATTTTAGATGTTTTTCAAATTATTTTATTCACTATTATCGTTTTGAAAATAACTGAGGTATGCAGCTTCAGGGAGCCTCTTACCTCTACATAAGATAAACGATTTTAAGGGAAGCTGTCGGCATATCGGTTGTCTAGCTAAGATGTTTTGTTGCATCTTGTCATCAGCATCATTCAATCATTCATTCATTCATTCATTCGCTTCTCTACGTAACGAGCACAACGGTGTCAAACCCCAGGCCTAGAGAACTCAAACAGGTCAAAATGACGTGTCTTCCAAATGATTGATTTAACTTCAACTGATACTAATGAGTGACTCAGTCACTGACTCTTGTTCCTAAATGAACTAGTGGTTTAGTAAAAGTTACTAAGAACTGTATACAGGTACTTCAGATGTTCTCCTATTTGTGAAATCTGTTCCTTTGTCCTGTGCAAATACTTTTACCATCCTGTTATCACCACGGTGAAATCTTACCCTCATTCTGTCACCTGAACAGTTTCTTGACCGTCATGCGTTATTTCTCTCTGTCGTTTTCAGTACTTATTTTCTACCGTTGCCTGGAGGTTTTCTATCATCATTCGGTTTCATTCATCACTTTTCATCATGTAACTCAAGGTTCTCCCTGTACCCATGTCCATCATAACCAAACAACGTTGTTTTTGTGCCTCCCTCTCTCTTGTTGCCTCCAGTCTGTACGTCGGGTACTGCGATAATAGCCCTCTTTGTTTGTCTATTGTCGACATAACACGGTTTCCTTTGGTTTTCGTGTCTGAAGAGTACATTTTCCCATTGCCTTCCCTTTTTTGTTTGCTTAGACCATCAGGTAAAAAAAAAAAAAAAAAGGCAAAGCAATGCTGAATATACATTCTGTTTTGTGATTCTCACTAACAAAATTGGCCACTCTGATTATTCCCAATGGGATGGTTTTCAAACATATATACACATGCTCTAGCAGAGTTTAATTTCTTATATTCCAAACGTGTCGGTGTATTTTTTTTTTCTGAAACAAAACTGAAACAGCGGAACAGACTCATTTCATCACGTGTTGAATTACGGGCAAAATTAGATTGTCCTCGGCTGACAGAGAGGAATTGATCACAACACGCCCTGCAGTAATGAGGCGTGCCCTCTGATAGATTGAAAATAATGGGAACTAAAGACAGAAAGGGAAGTCAGGGGAGCTGGAAGGGAATTTTTATTTGTACATACTGAGTAGACACAACATGATGTACGTACCTACGCTCGATAAATTCATGACACGATCTCTGAGCTTCTCAACCTGGAGATCGCAGGGTATTCATCTCTGCCATTTCCAGCTCAGCCTCCTGTCTTCTACCACTGTTTTCTATCCATGTCGATCTACAGAGTCAAGTGTAGAAGGGGAAAGGTTTCAAATCCATTCATAATCTCTGGTGGAGTGATGTGTATTGATTATGTGATTCAAGAGTTTTCTTGGTTGTGATGAGTTTGCCCTCTCTGTGCCCATTCACGACTTATACCAATCGATCAGGGCTGACTGATGGGCGATTAGAGTAGAGACAGACATCAGTATGTCCAGTGATGACAGTAACAGCATAGAGCAATATTTATGTGTCCAATATGTTGAAGTATTTTCACTCAGTGATGCACAACATTGACTTTTTGTGTGGCGATGTTCCCAGCAAATGCAAAAAAAAAAACAAACTAAAACAAACAAAACATTGCTTTTTCTCTCAGGGGATCGAGATAACGTCCACCGGCTCCAGTAACCACTTCGTGACCGGAACTGCTGCCGAGGTCAGACTTTTTTCATTGACTTTCCTTCTTGTGATGACCTCGCATGTTACAACCATTACTGCCATATCAGGGCTCTTAATCAAGCATGAATCAAGTTTCTGCTCCTATCCAACTCAAGAGCAGAAGGTTAACCTCGATTACAGCTTATCTCTTCACAAACGCGTCATGCAAAAACCTGTGGGACAGTGTTACATGCCTGAGCCTCTGTTAGAAAGAAGAAAACCTTTCTTTGCTGTTCATAAAAGTCACACGATTTTTGCAGGAGACAACACTTTTTTTTCCCACTTCTGCTATTGGAAGAGTTTGGTCTTCTTAGTACAGAGTTTCTTATCTATAAATAAGTGAAATGACATTTCAGTTGTTAGAACATAAGAATCAGCCTTTTATTTTCTGGTGATTTTTTTTCAAATTGAAAGTCATTTTTCTGCAGTCTCTTGGGCACTAACATTTCTTTTAGTGGCTGTTGCAGGAGAATCAGCGCACAAGGACATGTTTGTTCTCTGCACGGCTGAAGTATGAAATTTGAATTTCGAGTCATTTATTATGGAAGAATGAGCTCTGTACTACGAAGAAATCCCCTTTGGAAGCAGTCTTGTGTGAAACATTATTTTTAGCCTGTTGGCTTATCTTCCTTTGCTCTGCTGCTTTGAAAGTGACACCAGTGCTGTGTGTGCTGGGGAAATGTGTATACATGCACTTTGAAGGCTGCAGACTGTGTTAACATGTATTTGTTTCAAACACATCGACACTTCAAAACATTTGTTTATTTCAGCTCGGTGGTTGCTGCTTTGTTATTATGTTTAAGGAGTATTTAGATGGATAGGATACAAAAAGGGAATCTTTCACACATGGAACATCACTCTAGAATAAGATAAACTGGGAATCAAAGCTTCGTTCACAGTCATCTAATGAGTTCTGGAGAGATACGTGATTTTCCGAGAAGCCAAAGATCACTTAAATCACAGGGTTGTGAAATATACAAGGGAGACATAGAAACACAGTGTGTTTACCAGCAAAAACAAGGAGGCCTTCTAAAATGAGCGCAAGGCCAGATCTCCTGGGGGACAAAAACATGAAAATGTTATTATTTTCCATGATGTCAACAAGAAAGTAACGGAGAATCCCTTGTTGCTGGACTGATATTACTGTGGCTGACTCTAAATAAGACATATCGCCACTGTAAATACATAGAAGACATGTGCTTATGATCACAATATCCTAGTCGCTTCCAATTTCTGGCTCTATTTGTGGCAGTTTTTGACTGCTTGTAATTCCATTCATTCACAATTAACTGGATAAAGACTTTGTTCCAACTTGTTAAAGTAATGCAACAAGCCATTACATTATGGCCCGTCGTTTGCGGACTAAATGTTCACTTGCTGCCTTGTATACGCCTCCAAACAACAGGTGCAATGACAAAGAGATAAAGTATTTATTCCCTGAAGTGATCATGTTGATTAGATTGTACTTGTACAAGGAATTCAAATATCAATGTAGTTGCATACTCATAAAAAATGAGCATTGCTGTGTATTTCTTGCTTTCACTAATGAAATCAATATGGTAAATATGTGTAGACATGTAATGAGTATTTGCACTGGTTGGTCTATGTGCAGTTATTGCACATGGACAGGATTCATATTTTTAAATAGAAATTGGATAATTGAAACCTAAGAAAATCCAATCAAACAGTCCTTGTGTTCATTTAGACTATAGATTGTTAGGGTCTTTCTCAATATGTGTGCTTATTTGCTCTTATTTGTTTTATTTTACAGCCTTGTACTGATTCCTATTTGAAAATCTTGGCTGGAGATGAGGTGATTCAAGTCAATGACCAGATTGTGGTGAGTGAATGAGAGCCGACAACAACCACGTAAACGTATTCAGCTGTTATGTTATGCATAGTCTCGGCCTTCGACTTGGTGCCAGCACTCTTCCCGCAAACTCTCATGAACGTCTGAAAGAATGCCCTTCAAACTCCGTTCCTGCATCAGGTGGGCTGGAGCCGAGCAAATCTCGTAAAGAAGCTGCGGGAAAACCCTAATGGCGTCACTCTGGTATTGAAGAAGATCCCAGGATCACTGCGACGCAAACAATCACTTCAGATCACCTCCACAAAGGTGAGAGCTCATCAATCTGACTCTGTGTCCTCTCTCCACCCCATCGCTCCTCAAACAAAACAAAAGTTAGTTCTATTTCAAGGGACTAATATCCATCCATCCATCTTTTGTATCCTGTGCAGGGTCGCTGGACAGAGGACTAATAATCCTCATAAATTCTTATTTGGTGGAAGAAAAAAAAAATATTTTTGAATACTTGATGTAGATATTTCTGCAAGCAACAGAAGGTGCTTGCACACACAAATGCACACACACACTACAAAGATTGGCTTTCTAGAAGCCTTTTCCATTTTGGACACTCAAAAAGCTTTTGTTTTGCAGGGCTTTTAATTTGGTACACAAGCTGTTTAGACTTTATACCCACATGATCTTTCCTCTGGTGCAGCTGACAGAACGAACTGTGCTGCGTTAAGCCACCCAAGTGTTAAACCTCCCAAAAATAGAAGAAGAAAAATATCACTGTGGTAGTAATTACATCAAGTACTTTTCTGTTATTTATTCATGTTTTCGTCAGTCACTGCAGGAAATTGTAATCTTGTGGCTGAGACATTTCCTACAGACTGGAAGAGCTCAAAATCCTCATATTGTTTGGCATTGAATGGACTTAAACTTGTCACACATGCTGCATTTTTTTTTTTTTATTTCCAACACATTTTGATGTGTGACACCACACAAGATATGTTTTTCAGGACACAAAGTATTTTACAGTTGATGGTTTTGCTTAAATACACACATATGTGTCATCATATCGTAGCAAATGCTATCAGATCAAGGGAAAATGTTATGTCCTATGATCCCCTCTGACCTGCGGCGTGCTTTTAAATAAAGATATTTGTTGAAGAAAAAAAATACATCAATGGGTTTCTGGTCATTTTGACCGAAGAATAGTAAGTATGGAAAAGTCATACATAATTGCTTCCCATCTTCACTTTTCCTTGGTTTCTCTGTGCAGTTGAATCAGTTAGCTCAGATCATTAGGTCCATAGGTTGTATTACTGACTATATTAGGGATCAGACAGAGGATCTAGACCTGATCATGGTAAGAGGAATAAGGCACAGCTCATGAGACATATGGTAGACAGAGCATTGGGACTCAGAAGAGGAAGTAGACTTAACAAAAAACACACTATTGACATGCAGGCAGGAGTCAGACATTGTCATAGACCGTGCCCATAGCCACGACATGAAGCATTTTTTTCAGGCGAAATTTCCATTTTTCACATTCAATTGAATGAAAGGAGGCAGACCGGGGATTTTGGTATTCCGACCTTTGACGTCCAATAAAATGGAAACCACATGGTAATGTCAAAAGTTATTTGAATATTTGAGCAGCATGGTCTCGATGAGACAAACACATGAGTTTTGGTTTGACCTCCCTGGGACATTCCTGCGGGCCGTGGTGGCCGTTTTACTGTTTCTAGGTGGCGCTCGAGAGCACATTTTGCACTTTGGTCGTTAATTTTTACATTTTCTGAAGTCATTTAGCAGTCTCAATGAGCATGCCAAATTTATGTGAGCTTCTGAGTGTGTTTAGGGGGTCAAATTTGGGTTTGAGGGCCCTCGATTCAGTGAGCGACCAGACGAGCTCTGTGCAGCCCAGGAGTCACTGGGACAGGGAAGAACAGAAGATGAAGAAGATGAGGAAGTTGTCCTCACCACAGGACCAATTTGGATGAATGAATTGTTGGTCAATGTGGTTTCTTGTCTGTGAATTAAACTTCCTCCTAATCTGCACATAATCAGTGTGTGAGGACTCTATTCCCTGGTTAATGGTCTCGTGTTGCTGCTTCAGGTTGTTTCCTCCTGATACACGCCAATGGTTGAGCAAGTGGGGCTAGCCACTCCCCCACCGCGCTAGCACCTCCCCCATCATTCAGTGTGTATTGCATACAGTAAAGTGTCAGCGCGTGATTTGTAGGTCTCGATGAAACGAACAAATGAGTTTTGGGTTGATCTCCCTGCGACATTCCTATGGGCCACAATGGCCGTTTTAGTGTTTCGGGTTTTTAGGTGCGCTAGAGAGCACATTTGGCACTCTGGGGGTTAATTTTTTAAATTTTCTGAAATTACTCAGCCATCCTGATGAGCGTGCCAAATTTGGTGAGCTTTTTGAGCATGTTTAGGGGGTCAAATTTGGGTCTGAGTCCCTGGCGCGCTGGAATAAGAAACAACCAAGAACAATAATAAACATAGCAAAAACAATAGGGTCCTGGCCGTCCAGGTCAGGCCTCTGTGGAGGCCTTACCTTACGGCCCAAGGTCCTTAATGAAATTTTAATTAGACACACAGAAAATAACGACCTCAGATAAGGCAGAATACAATATTAAAGGGCCGTGACGGATTGGAGTTATAGCGAACTGGAGTGATTTCATCGTTGATGTCAGGGGAACCTGAGCCCGTCTTTCATGAGAGGCCCTTTCCTCTTCCGTTTAATACCTCTTGAGACCCGTTTCTATAAACATTTACTTGCTCTCAGTAGTCTCTATGCCGACTGCTGTTTGCCTTTCAATAGCAGACCGACTTGTGTAGTACCTCTGAGACACACACACACACACACGCACACACACACAGTGCAGTCCACACCCCCATATGACCACTACCATGTTAATCTCAGATCCAGCTGGCGGCTAAAGGTGAGATAACACATAAGAACATGTGAATCAGCTGCGTGTTGTGATGCCATGTTGAACTCAAATCATGCGCCACTTTTAAGAAGACTTAAATACAGTTCTGTGTGCGTGCGTGCACATGCGTGTGCACATGAAGACCTGGGGTAAAGGCTGTTATTGCAATAACAGTCCACATGACATCCCCGTCTTAACCAGTACTCTCTCTCCCACAGGTCACAGTCATGATCACTGACATGCTTATTGTTGCTTTTCAGAAAGAAGAAGAAGAGAAAGAAGAGAGGTCGGAAGAGGAAGAGGAAAAGGAGGGGGAGAATCCAAGACACTCCATTTTTGAGAGGGTGGCAGCGTCTGTCAGATCTTTGTCCTTCAGGTGAGAATATGGAGTGTGTGAGCTACAACATTGTTGTTACCAGTATTGTTCCATTACTTTTAAAGGTGTGTAGCTTAGTTACAAATACAGTCTCATGCAGCCAGTTGTTAGATTCAGTATTAGCTGAAGCCGTTTTCTTCATTGACCAGCAGCTGTTACTGTTCACTAAATTCCTGTTCAGTGAAATGGAATCCTCAGTACCTGAACAGAAACACTAAAGGACGTCAGTTTGCATGAAATTAATGTATCCACAGCATCATACAGCTGCATTAATTATTAGGCAGCTTCAAATCATAAATACTTTTTGCTGCTGTCACTCAGCATATTTACGTCTGTCAAATCAGTTTCCTTTAGAAAACCCTAACATCCACATTTTAGAGGATCTCCCTCCTGCTAGATCAGGTCAATTGTTGGATCGGATCACAAATTATTGGCCTCTGTTTTGTTTTGTGCAAACAGCTGAGACTCAATGCCAATGGTTTCACAACAATCCCCGTATCAGCGGACGGCAGTAATCCTTTAAGAATTTGTGCACTGCACCAGCTTAATCAAAGGAAAGAATAACAGCAAGCTAATACAGCACACACAAATGCAAGAGACTCCTTTGTAGATGTCTGAGAGAAACACAACTCAAGGATGTCGAGCGATTTGGGGGAAATAATTGTTATTTTGTTTAGAAATGAAACAGAAATTACACACACACATGATGTCACTGTAATAATAATTACATTGTTTTATTTATAGAGCAGCTTCTATGATAATAAATGCAAGTCTAAGTGCTCTAGATAAGTAAACCCTAGTTATGTACATTAATTTCAGAGGTAAAGATCAATTGGGAAACTGCAGAGGAGTAAAAGTAAACAGTGGAATCCTAGAGTCATAGCAGTCAAATCCATTTAAACCAAAGTCACACAAGCTGCTTCTTGACAAACTGAGATTGCCGTTCAATCGGTGGCACCCTCATCGGACCATTAGTGCATCTAATACAGTTTAAGAAATTACTTTTTGACCAATCACACTGAATGCAAGCCTGTTTCTAATCCTTGACATATGTGTCACCCCTCAGACAGAGCAGGTTAGACTGATTTACCAAAGATTTACTCAGCGGAGCTGGATCTCCCACGAACTATTGACCTGGTTAATCTGGCTATATGTGGCAGGTTTACGATGAGGTCACACAGCAAATGCCATAAATTCCAGAACAGACACCCCCCAACCCACGACTGACTGGAAGTGAGGGAGGAGGAGGAGATGGGGAGGAAGATGAATGGATAAAGACAAGCTTCGGGAGGGATGAAGAAAGAAAAAAAATTGGGAGGAGGGAGGAAAAAGAGTGATGAAGAGACAAGTGAGAGCTGATGGAGTGCAGGCTGACGAGAGTGGGTGGTGCTGGTGGTTGTAAATGATTCTGTCTCGGCCTGATACACAACAGCTCCACTTTAGAAAAAAAAAAAAAAAAAAGATAAACTTTGAATGACTTGAATATAAAGTCATGTTTCATTTGTTTTAATGGCCATTTTGTTTTGTTTTTTCACTTTCAGGAAACGGTTATTGTACTTATATGGTAGATTTTCACCAACTCAGCATTCTGAGTGCTTTACACATCCACTCATCATGCAAACATCAGTGTCAAGGGCTCCAATGCAAGGCTACTGATCTCCACTGGAAGTCTGAAGTTCAATGTCTAATCCAAAACAAGACGTGGGGATCAAACCTCCAGAATTACCATTAGATGACTGTACCAACTGATATGTGGGTGTACTTGTGCTGTATGGCAGTGTCTAATTAGCAGTACAGGTTACTGATGATAAGAGGTGTGCAAAAGAGATTGAAACAACCACCGGTGCTGCTTGTTCTCATCATTTAGGTTTGTGTCGTTAATAAAGTCCCTCTACGCTTTGTAAAGAGGATGTGAACACCTTTTTTGTCACAGCCATATTAGCTCACCGTTTTTGATGTTCAGACATTCATTTGAAAAATTTATATCTCTCAGAAGCACCCAGGCAAACCATACGTGAGCTGCTTTGATTGTCATTTCTGTATTTTTTTTTTGTCTTTTTTTTTTTTTTAAAGGCGTGCTGTACAAGGGCCAGAGGCACAGCAGCAGCCTATGGGACAGGAAGAATCAGAGCTATCCCCTGACAAGGAGCAAGAGGAAAGTCTCACTCTGACTTCCTACCAAAACCAACAGGAGAGGCTGTCACCTCTGTCAGCCTCAGGTAGGAAACCTTTCTTGTGCTCTTACTTCAACGTCTCCAGCATGCTGTAGCTGTTGTTCCGATAGAGGTGGACGATTGGATCCAGTGCACTCCATAGCACGTGGAAGGAAAATCATGTAGATGTAGCTGAAAAGAAAGAGTTATTCACTCTGTCTGCGTGGTGAAGAGAACCACTTTGATTACATTTACTACAGTGCGGCTGTTTAAGGAAAACATTATAGAATTCAGACAGAGTGCTATTTGTTGGGAAACAAGAGAGGGCGGTGTTTCCGATGGGAGTGGGATGTGCAGACATTTTCACATGCCCAATTATATATAACTTTTGAGATATATTAATGAGTATGTCATTAAATGATAATATTCATATTGTTGGACCATTGTTTTAGGAATACATCCAATGTTTATGTGATAGGGATGTTTATAAGATGAAATATAACAGGATTTGTCATCTCAATATATCATAATAAATCATGATAAGAATAAATGACTGTGGCCATGACTGTTGCATGTTGCCACATACTGTTGATTCAGGCTTACAGTCAGACTGCTGTGGTTACTCGCAAGTTGATTTAGCATCTTAGCCTTCATACTGTATGTGTTTGCCTCAGGGGATTTTGGGAGTTTGGACGGAGCCAGGCTCTCACCGGGATTTCCAAGAGACCGGTCGCCCTCACCTAGAAGTCCTTCTCCTCGGTTGTTCGGCTTAGAAAGAACGAGCGTCAGTTCCTGCCCTGAAATGGTGGGACACACGGTGAGAGGCAGAGAAGAGATTTATCTCTATTTATTGTTCATTAGAATTCACTTTGAAATGCGTGTCTTAATGTATTTTTCAGGCCAATAAGGAGACGAAAAAGAGTTCCACTAAAGGTAAAGGTTTTGATTTATATAATTTTCCTTGATGTTTTGAATTTTGAAAGGCAGTCAGCTTAAGTCAGGCTGTTCATTTCACTAAGTGATAAAACTGGACTGGAGATCTATCCAGGGTGTACCCTGCCTGCAGCCAAAGTCAACTGGGCTTAGTTCCAGTACCTTGTAATCCAGAGTTAAATGAATCTTGATGGATGAAATAATAATGTTTTTTGAAAAGGTTATTGCAAAACTCTTGGTTCAGAACATGGCGACATAAAAGAGAGCCACAAGCAGAATTCACTTTTTCAACCCAAAAAAAACCCCAAAACAGGATCAGGTCACCACGGCCTCCAGCAAATCAGATACACCTGACCTCCATTCACCTGCACGAAGAGAGAGAAAGAGGCACAGGGCAAGTTTAACCTCAGCTGGTTAAATCACAGCTATTTAAAAAGAAATATCTTTAGAGCTATAAATAAGTATGAATGCACTTAGCTCGGTAATACATCCTCATCTGCTTGTAGCATAGCCGCCCGCCAATCCAAAATGTAGATTAAATATCGTCCTGTGTCTTCTTCTCTCTCTCAGGAATGACGACGGCTCTGAGTCGGCGCCGCGTGTCCTGCCGCGAGCTGGATCATCCCGACTGCGACGGCTGGCTGTGGAAGAAGAGGAAAGAGAGCAGCGTCTTCATCGCCCAGAAGTGGCAGCGTTTCTGGTTCGTGCTCAAAGGGCCATCCCTCTACTGGTACACCAGCCAACAGGTGGGCGCAGCAGCTTCATGAAAAACGTGCTTTTTTTGTCTCACTTGATTACAAGTTAAGCTGTGCAATTTTAGGAAAATGTGATATGCAAAAAAAAGTTGTTGCTATGGTGATATAACTTTGCTATAAATGAGCAAATGCTGAAGTCGAGTAGTTTTTGTTTCCCAAGTTCTTCTCAAGGGTGGAAGTAACTAATTACAAATACTCATATTATTGTAATTAGGTAGTTTTTTTTTTGTGCATTTTTTTTTACCTATATAATATTACTCCTGCTTACCTATTCTATTCTACTTTACTACTTCACAAGTTGCTGAGGCCACAATCAAAATTCACGTTGAATATTTCAATCAGTATTTTTATGCCTTTAACCAACTTTTTAACAGGAAATTCCTGCTTTATGTCTGGCTAAATGAGCCCTCCTCTAACAACTAATAACGTAATCATTTTGGCCATTTCAAATGTAATTAAACCAATAATGTAATAACTTGCTAATGTTGGAAAAAAAAATAAATTTTTTTAAATCAAAGATTGAGGAGGAGGGTGGATAGTACATATCTTCAATGAATGAATATAACAATTATACCCTCCACTATGTTTATTTTTGATTACCAAAATTTCCAAAACCTAAAAAAAAGTTTATTTCCAAGACATGCAGCCCCATTATAGGCTATAGTTATTATATTTTAAATGGATTTTTTTATGTATATTTAATGAATTTAATCTATAGATCACTTTTCACTAATGAAAATCATAAAAGCATCGCAATAACACACAATAAATCAAATTTCTTAATGCTTCATTTCAGTTTATGAAATAGGTTATTACACTTCTTATTACATTATTGACCGTTATTACATCATTGATTGTTACATCCCTCGAGAAAGCTAAAACCACACGGCTGTTAAAAGTAAATAATACATTCAAAATGATGCATATTTTTACTTGGAATAAATTCTGTAGTTTTTAATGAAGTACTTTTACTTCCTCTAAAATACATACTTTTTAGTAATATTTTAACCTCTCTCGCCACTTCAGCCATCACGACCCATCCTCTACTTTCTTGTGACCATATAAATGGCCAAAGAAGTTAAATGCTGAGTGCATGAAAAAATATAACTTATCACTGTTTAGTTAGTCTTCTGTGATATGCGCGCTGTGCATTGCACTGGCTATATATTGATACTGCAATTGATATATATTTGCGACATATGGTGAAAGCCTTTTATGAGTTTAGCTTTAATAGGTTTTTTTTTTTTTTTCTTAATACAAGTAACATCTTTTTTTTTGTAACCGTCATAGAATGATGACAAATGGAATATTTATGTCTCATGTCTTTCTGTCTTCTTTCAATTCTGGTTCATACAGGAAGACAAGGCGGAGGGTCTGGTCAATATAGCCAGCTACAACATCGAGAGCGCCGGAGAGCACAAAAGAAAATAGTAAGATTGAAACCGATGCTGAACTTTTCAGACATCTGTCTAGGAATATGTCAGGCCTTTTGCTGTTTAGAGAAATGATTATAGATATGGTGATGATGAAAAGCTATCTTGGGCAGTTAGTTTGAAACAAAAACTGTATTGTCTCTGTGCACACTGCAGGGACTGTCTTGGTTTTACACAACATGAAGCACGCATTTCTTTGTGTCTCTTACGAAAATTGTCCTACATGTATGTACTCCATGGAGTCTCATCAACACTCACAGATGAGGAGAGAGACTGGATTTGAATTATTTGAATTGTAATAAAGACAGGACATAGACAGACATGCCAGACAATACAAACTATCCAAGAAGGGGCAGGCCAAACTGCAACATTTATCTTCATCTCATGAAACAAATTAACCCTCTCCTTTGCCTTTGTTACAACTAATATTGCAATATTAGGTTTGCACAATAACCTATTTTACTCTTATCCCATGCATTGTAAATACATGTTAATGTGTGCATCTGCATGACTAATATACTTATGATTACTCCAATGATTAATTGCATCTTTTAACCCCACCAGTGTCTTTCAAATGCGCCACAAGAAATTTCAGAACTTCATCTTTGCTGCTGATAATGTCAGCGACATGGGGAGGTGAGTTGATCGACATGTAGCTTTGGTACTTTTGGATTTATATCATTAGAAACATTCTAATGTTCATTCATATTTTCAGTGTAAACGCATGCTGGTCTGCACTGCCCCCTGCAGTTAACTTTTTTTTTTTTTGACTCAGACTCATGCTCCAGGAAATAAGAAATGTGTTGTCATGATCCAAAGCAATATGAAAAATATATACTTGTCTCAATCATCTTATTGTATTTACATCTTTTTTTTGTCTGTTATATTTACCTTTTTTGACTGAGCTTGCCATCCTGTTTCCTCCAGGTGGCTTAACTCTCTGATCGCATCCATACAAAAGCACAAGAAGTTCTGCAAAGACCCAGATAGTGAAGAAGGTTGGCAAAAATATTTCTGTCTCCTCAAAACAGCAACAAAAATATTTCATCTGTATTATTTTGCACCCATGCACATTCAGGATATTTCATCAAAATGCTGGATGAAGCACAACATTTAGATTCCTCTGCAGAGGCGGCCATTCATTTGAATTATAGTCTCGTAATTGTGGTTATGATTATGTCAATAAAACAAATGATCTCGTATCCCTGTGAGCAGACATGCTGTTGTTATGGATACCAGTACCCTAGATAAAAATGTCTGAAAGATGGAGAGTACCACAAACTGCAGGCAAAGTCATTCATGTGTCTTGCGTGTTGATATCTTAACAGAATGTTACAGTGAAACCGAATCGGAGAGCGAATCGTCTCCATCGCCCCGCCGAAAAAACAAGGTCAGTAACACAAATGGACATAAATACGAGCTCAGTCACACACACTTGGATCACAATTAACTACATGGTGCCGTTCATTGTGTGTCTCAGAAGGTACAGTCCAACACGCTGCCTCGCCCCAAGGGGAAAACCAACAAGGTGCCATTACCGAATCCATCAACAGAGGGCAGCAAAGGAATAGGTGAGGATTTTTATAAATCTGCCTCTTTTAAGTCCTGTGATGTTTTTTTTTTGTCTGACTTTCCCAATGTCACGTCAATAAATAATTGCTGTTATCAGTGCATTTTTTTTTTTTTTTTTATCAATAGCATGCTGAGTGCCTGTGATAGATGTTTCACTAATGTGTGAATGGATGCTGTAACAGCAACATGAACCATGATGACAGGCATTTATCGTCTCATTTTATCGAGCTGTCAGCAAATAAATGGCCCATCACAACAAAATGACAGTCACACCACTTTCCTGTATTGTATTTACCTTTTCCGTGTCTGCGCCTCAATATTTATTTTTGCTTTTCCCTCTTCTTTTTCCTTTGTGTAGGCGGCGGCCCGGTGGATGAGATGGGGATGATGTTGAACAACCTAAAGGAAGGGGGAGTCTCTCTGATCGGTCACGAGCAGCCGTTTACGCACGACCACTTCAGAAAATCCTTCATTCGCCGCAACAAGAACCCCGTCATCAATGAGAAGGCGCACACACTCCGGGCTCTGCAAAGCACTCTGAAGGTGTGGAGCAAGCGCTTTCTTTTTTAAATACGTTTTTAGGTCACAAATATATACATATGAATATATGTCATTGATAAATAAATAAATATTTCAAAAAGTTTGAAACTGATAAATATCATACACATTCACACTTTATGACTTAAAGGATTTCTCAAAAATAGAATATTTCTCACTGGGTTTCTTGAAAATCCTGTACACTAATGAGTACCCCGATACACTAATATCCTAAATTTGGTTTGTTTAAATCAATAATTCACAAACTGTCTTATGCAAATCACATGTTTTTTTTCAAGGGTGAACAACATAGAGTGTATTTGTTATAGAGATATTCAATTGGAACTACTAATTTACTGTATTCATTGTGTATTCTTTGTCACACATTTGTCTTCAGATTTCAAAGAAGGGCTTTTTAAGTGCTCTACAATGCATTTATTTTATTTAGTCATAATATTTTATTTAAAAAGTTAAGAGAAAAATGTCACACTGAGAAAAAAAAACAAACATCTCCAAGACTCCAGGCTCTCTCAGTGAAGACCTGCCCAATTTGAAATAAACATTTTACCATTTTATAAAGGGTAAAAACTGGCTAAGTTTGAATAACCCATGTGATTAAATGATGATTGATAAATCAGATGCACTCATTTAGATGAGCCGATTTCAGCAGTGATGAGTCAACAGCGTTCTCCTGCCTCCGCAGGCCAAAGAAGCCGAGCTGCAGCAGATCAACAAGCTCCTGGACGAGTCCCATCTGACCGCTTCCCGGTACCGCCAGTGGAAGGAGAGCAATGAAGAGCTGGTTCAAGAAATCGAGAGACTGGCGGCACTCAAGGCCTCCAAAGCGGCGCACGTTGCGGCGCCGCAGGACACACCCACCGAGGAGGTTGCCTTGGAAACTGTAGCTAAGGAAACAGCCCCGGCAGAATCAGAAAGCGCATACAGACTGAGGCTGAGCATTGGGGAGCAGTTAGTTGACGCAGAGCTGTCTAACGTGGCCCCACAGGTGTCTCCGAACACAGAAACCTGCCCAGAGCTGGACCTGTCTCTCGGATCGCTGCAGGAGTCGATAAATCAAGAGTTGAGTGAAATGGCCGAGAGTGGCGACGGTTCAGAGAGCTATTTTTACATTTGAAAGCCACATTGGAACGGAAGCTCCTGCGCAGGGTTCACAGAAATCACACAAATGAATTGGATGTTTTGTTGAGGCGTGCGCTGTCTTCTCTTCTGCTGACTTTCACGTGAACGATTGGTTCAAGTCGCCACTAAATCAATAATGAGTGAAATGCATCAGCGCAGAGAATTTGATATGTTTTTTGCTGTAGGAAATTTTAGACAAGTTTACAACAGCAATGTGAACAATTTGCCAAGTGACAAGCCGAAGGCAAGCACGTATGTGTTGAATTCTGACGTCTTGGTAGTTTTGCGGAAATGCTGAATGTAGAACTCTTCTCGGAATTGGACGAGACTTTGTCATGTACAGCAAGTCGGGCCTCTTGTAATGTGATATGTAAATACACCGTGAATACCGTATGTATTTGTTTATTGACGACACCTTAAAAAGAGGTACATTGGAGATATTTTTGCACAGAACGTTCAATTTGGGATCTTGTTTTTGCCGGAGGATCTGTTCTTTCTGCCGGTGTCTTCTTCCAATGGAGCACACGTCACCCGTGTGTATGAACCATACGACCGGGCTGTTTGACAGTTCCAGGTTATTGGTCATATCACTCATGTCTCCCATGAATGCAGCGAGACAAGTGGGGGCTCCCTGGGAGCTGAGACGTTTGCTGTGGCCGCATTCCATTTCACTGTAATCTTCACTGGCTCAATAAAGAGGGAGCATGGTGATCACTGAGATGTGTCGTGATGTTCCAGCTGCATTTTAAACTCTTAAGACCATGGTTACTGAGAGAATAACTGACAAGGATTGTTGAAGTGGAGATAATCCGGTTGAGAATGTGTCTGTCTTCTGTGCACGTCAACGCTTTTTCTATTTTTTACATTCTGCTCTTTGTGAGTTCTTGTTAAGCGGCTGTCTGAAGGCCGTTTCACTGATTACATGTTTTGTTTCGTTTTTTTACACCCAGTTTTTCTTCTCGTTTCAAACCAGGTCATTTTGTAGCTTTCAAGACCTCTTGACATGCAGCAGTGGAATTTAACCTCGAGATTACATTTTAGATGCAATCATGTTGGTCAGACATTTACTTTTAACCATGTCTGGTAACTGAAGTTCCAGGAAGCTGGAATGTCCTATAGCAACACGGTGTGAATGTAGGATAAACATCACATTATGTCACAGATGGAGGAAGGACTCAAAATGCCAGCGATAAGCTCTCCTCAATTTAAAGGGGAAACAAACAGCGAAAACCACGGTAAGGGTGAAAAACATCCCAGAGATACAGACAAACTGACAACAAGACACGGAACTGGGGCCCAACTTATAGTGCAGCCACCAGGTGCAGACGATCACACACTCAGGAACAGGTGGCAGAAATCAGGGCAGGGCGCAGCAATCAGACACGAAGTGGGGAAGTCAAGGAGCTTGAAACGAGAGACCGCATGAAACTTCAAAATAAAACAGAAAACAGACAAGACAGAAAATGTGCATTGTGACATGTTACAAACACACTGTCACCATTCATGAAATTACAATAGAAAGCCACCTCGGCAGAGGTAGACTATGCAAACCCTGCATAGTTTGCAGTTTGCCTGCACGTTCAGCCATTACCAGTATATCAGAGTGATGTTTATTGTGAGGTATGCCCAGCATATCTAACAATATAACAACTATATAACTTATTTTGTGGTTATTTGGCAGCCTAAAGAAAACAGATTTTTTTTGAAGAAAGAAAATGTGGGATGCTTTGAATTTGAAATTGTGCTATATAAGCTAGTTACGTTTTTAAATCAAGCCAGTGTAGGATTACAAACTAGAATTGTTAGTATGATGGTTGTACAGTATAGTCCAGATTATATGTGTGACCATTATCAGGATTTGAACCTGCAATCTGAAACTTTTCTGCTGTTTTGATTATAAAAACACACCATTTATATGAAATGAATGCAATTATGTTGATATGCATTATACTTATTTTTTTGCAGTTAAACCAGGAAGGTAAACTTTTTATACTTGATTATTAGGTTGACTATTACTGGGCAGTAGTCAGACATTATTTTGTTGTGTACTTCTGCAGTCTTCATTGAGTGACTCAACACACCTTCTGGAGGTACCAACTGGTAATGCAAGACCAAACAGACTTTGGCTAACTGGTTGAATTGCAATTTGGTATAATCTTTGAGAAGATGGAATAATTGTGATTTTTGAGGCTATATTAACATACTTAAAACAAAAAATTACAAATTTTACTTGTAAGGTTTACAAATATGGACCATAAAATGTCATTTACCTTTTCTTTTTAAATCCAATTGCTTTTCATATAGTATGAATTCCTCTGGAGATTTTTACTTCCTTGTATTAAGTAATTTTCTTTTCACAGGCGTTATTTATTTACAATTTCAGACCTCAACTTCTAGATTAGCATTTCTCTTGTTCTTGACACACATATGGGTTTATCCTCGATGGGCATCTTACTGCAGACTAGACCTTCCCAAATGTTCAGTTTCTAATCAGGTCATGATCGAGTCTATAAACTATTTGTGTATTGCCGCTTTGACAAGCCTTGTACGTTGGGCGTTGGCTGAGATCTTTCTGCTTCTGACCTTTGCATGCGAAGACAATGAATTTGACGTCTCAACACTCAAAATAGAGTTTATCAGCAATTCGCTTGCAAATAAGTACACATGCAGAAAGATTAGCTCTGCGTCAATGATACAGAGATAATTATTCTGAGAAGTTAGATTTAATGATGCTGATTGTAACACTTAAACACTGTACACAGGTTCAGCACACAGCAGCATATCACTTAAGTGCTTTATTCTTTGCATAAAGCACCACAAAGTATCAGCACACAACATCTTTACACCAACAAACAATTAGCAAGAAAACGACAGAATCTTGTAGTACATTCACCTCCATACATATTTGAAGAAAGTTCCACACAGTGATATTACATTCATCAGATCCTGTTTTTTGTTGTGTTTTCTTTTTTTTTACTGAAAATATCATACAAAAGTTGACATGATAAACTGGCTAAGAAAGTAGCAAATAATTTGAAATGTAGTTTCACTCATCGGGATTTAAAGTGGTCCTTTTTTGTTGTTTAATAACTGATATAGTGTGTATTTATTTAAGGCGAAGAGGAAAAAGTATAGGATTGTTTGATGAACTCTGATTAACCACACTTACAAAGTAGCAGGAATGTTTTATCTAATTATTTAGTGCAATTTTCAGGTACCCTCAACTTTATTCACAAAACTAGAAATAAACTATGTGATGAAGTTGTAGTGTTTTTCTTTACAAACGTTATACATTTCACAGTTCTGTTCAGACAAGAAAAAAAAATGTTTTTGTTTTTTATTAACAGTACAAACGCATGGCTGTAATGTAAAAGACATTATAAAGCGATACTCTTTTCACTACGAGTGGCAGTTAAAGGCAGCGGGAACTTCAGTCTTTCTTCTTCAATATAATTTGTATCCGTATTTACACACAGAAAAAAATTGATTTCATTTTGGTGCTACATCCATCTAACCAAACCTGCTTTAGACT
This sequence comes from Parablennius parvicornis, assembly GCA_900302745.1. Lineage (NCBI taxonomy): Eukaryota > Metazoa > Chordata > Actinopteri > Blenniiformes > Blenniidae > Parablennius > Parablennius parvicornis. The sequence goes on along the minus strand of OMNM01034567.1, from coordinate 52,834 downwards.
TCATATCAATTCAACTAACTCATAGTCATGTAATTTCAATAGTTGGCAGATTGAAAAAAGTTTTCACAAGTTAACCCTTATGTAGACATGTGTTCATGTCCTCTTCAAGTTTTGAAAGTCTTAAGCTTCAGTTTCTAACAGCTGACTTCATACACATCCATGTCCGTCTTGTTGGTGATTTCTGGGCACGAGTTGCAGGCGGGGCAGACGGGGAGCTCCGGACGGGCTGGACAGGTGGGGCATCTGGGCCGCTTGAAGCTGAACAGCAAAGCACTGCCCCCCAGGACCTGTAAACATGAGCCCAGCCAGCCGAAGTAGAGCGAGCCTGCCGGATGCAAGCTGAGTTGGGGGAACCTGGGGTTGCTGATCCTTCGACCCGCGTCCATCCCAAGTCCTCTGAGGTTGTGCGTGTACACACCCAAAGCTGTCAGGCTTAACAACCCCGCCAACACCACCAGGAGACCCCCGGAGGCTGCTACTCCTCTGAGAGGCAGATCTGTCCAACAGCGAACCCCAATGCAAGCGAGAACGATGCCAGTGCCGCACAGGAACAAGGAGGTGAGCACTAAGCCCTGTGCCAGACGGACCCGGGGGTCTTTCTGGTACGGACCGGCTACAGGCCAGCATTGCTTCAATTCAGAGTGCTCCACCTGTAGGCAGCTCTCCCAGAGCCCATCTGACCGCAGCAGGAGCAGCGCCTCCACTGAGCCAGACCTGGCACCCATCCCCTGACCTTTTGCTCCTGCACGAAGAAGAGACCCCGGCCCTCCGACGCCCAGACGAGCCTGCCCCTCTCTCCACTGAGGGGTGATTGCAGCGGTGAAGACGAGAACCAATCCCAGCGGGGCAAAGACAATCCCCATCACCATGGAGGCCGGCGTGTGCATCACTGGGGTTACAACCCTGATTTTCCTTAAGACATACAGCTTGTTATTGGTCTGTGGAATTAAAACAAGACCTGTAGTGATTGTGCTGTCAGTATTTTTCTTCCAGATGACTGATGTCAGTGTTGGTTACTCCAGAGAGAGAGAGAGAGAGAGAGAGAGAGAGAGAGTAAGAGAAAGAGACTGCGAGATGCTGCTTGTTGGTCAGACATTGACGTAATGGGCCGCCATAGAAATGGGTGCGTCCATTCTAAATAAAATAAGAAAACACAATAATTCTCAGTGGCTTCAATGTGTCAACATAACAATTTTAGTCATCTAAATTCAGTCTCTACTCTCAGTCGATCGAGAGCTTAAACTTAAGCCATACTTTCTTGGGAAAGGAAACATTCAAAAGCAACTTCAATTTTGCAGATAAAACTACAAGTACGATATCAATCCAATGGCAACTGTAAATACTGTAATGAATATACTGTGTATTTGTGATTGAATTTAAGAGCAACCCTCTGGTAATTGACATGAATCCGTTCCTAATCATCGGCTTAAACCATGAAAACAAAGAAATCAGTGATTTGATCAAAATGACAAAAGGTCCCAATCTCGATAAAAAGCACTCATACAATACCTCTTCCTTGAAAGTCTGCTCTCCTTCAGCTGCGGACTCTTCATTTTTACCTGTCTGAGAGACAGGGAGACATTTAGGGGTGAGAGCGGGAGTGCTTTGCGGATGAAACGGGGCCAAACAACAGAGAGAGAGATACAACAGGGGTGTCAAGTGGAGCAGACGAGTGTCGGAGCGACTCGGGGAGGGTTTGGCTTCGCTGCTCCTGAGCTGGACATGGAGGAAAAAAAATGAACGGATGGTTCCATGTGTCTGTTGCTAGGATACACTAACCTGGCCGATCTCAATGTGACAGAGCGTGTAGCTGTTTTCAACACCTAGTTTGACGTCTCCATATGCAAAAATCTTTTGTCGGCTTCAGCAGTGCATGTATGTGAGTTCAGTACGGGATGTCTGGCAGCATACTGCCAGCTGTGACCTTGGAAGAATTCTGGTGGGTTAGTAATTATATCAGGCCTGTGTTTAAATGCAGAGTGAATCCATCTCCAGTGTCTCAGACTGCTGGGGGAAAAGAAAGAATGTCCTCGGGGACAGAGAGGAGACAAACTGAGTATGTGTGTGACTCACGTAGACACAGAGGCAGCCAAAATCAATACACGTCTGTGTCAAACAAACACCCTCAGCAGGGATATTATGATGGCATTTGTGCTGAAAAGATCATAACTCTGAAAGATATCCACCTTATTTATTGACACACACTGTGAAAGCCTTAAACTGTGGACGAACGACAGTTTTTTTCCATCTCTCATAACAAATACTATGTCAATAATAGAATCAATCTATACAATCAGGTGTTCTGAAACAGACCTGACACACTTCCTGTCATAATGGTGAGGCAGGTAGTGATATTCCAGTCGCTGTTAACCTGAAGCTGCTCCACAATTAAAACCTCCTTTATGCATGATGATGAAATATGCAGAAACAATCCTGCACAAAAAAAAACCCAAAAAAACAACCCGAAAACAATACTGATGAATTTTATCATGTTCTTGTTAAATTGAAAAAACTATTTCATTGCATTTAAAATGCATGAGAGGTATTTCATAAATATAACAATAAATATATAAAGTGTGACTTGTTTGGGCTCTTTAGATTCTCATCCATCACCACATCGATGTATTTTTCACTTCAAATGAATTTGACTGAAGAAAATAAAAGTATTGCAGTATGCATCAAATTTTGAAAGCAACCTTATCCCTCCAAAACGTTGCTAATAAAGTCAGATTCTGTGAAGGTTAAAAGTGCAAAGCCAAATGTAGCCTGTGTTTGTTTTTCTGCAGTGTGAAGGTCATAACTTAATATAAATTGCAGGAGGATATTAAACCTCAACGTAGGTAAAAACATAACCCCTGCGATTAATATTGAAGGAACATTATCTGAAAATGTCACCAACGAGTTGTTGACATTAAGCTGCCGAACCTCCCCGATTTGATCTTTAATTATGATTTTCACTCAGAGTATCTAAGAATAGACACCAGAGCACTACAGATGGAAAACACAATCCAGTGAAGGAATTTTCCATGAGATTGCACTTCTGGATGTTGATAAATTGAAACTGTGTAAAGTGCATTTTGGTAAACACATACCTGTAGTCATGTGTCATCTTTTATTAAAGGCTATTTCCTGTTTTGCTACTTGATCAGCAGACAGGAAAGAGAATAGATGACAGACAAGATGATCACAGGTCCGATTCAACTGTCGGTTTGTTTTGAGTGGATTGTCAGCAGCATTGTAAAAATCCTCACGAAGGTATCAATTATGGTTTAATACGCCTCCACTTTCACTTTGTCTTTATCCTCATTGAAATGTCACATTCAGTAGCAGAGGATTCAATAATATGAGCTTTTCCTATCCTGCAAAAATGAATGGCATGACATGGATGGAGGCACTTCACTGAAATCCACCTGCTACTATGATGCTTTAAATGCAAGGTGCCTGAGAAGTTCAAGTGAATGGGAACATCTGCAGACAAGCATTTCTAGACACTGGAGATGAACTGAAAAAAAAAAAAAATGTAATACCATCCAGACTCTTCCCCATCATGCACGCACATTGTAAACGCATGCAAGCACAACCAGACGCAGCCTGTCGTCCCACAGTGACTTACCATTCAGGAGGGGTTGTGTGTGTCTCACTGCAGATCGCAGGCTGCCTGGCTTCTCTCCTCTGAATGGCTAACATGTTTCTCCCTTTGGCAGCAGATGGTGTAACCACCTCGTGATTATTCTCACTCCCTCCTTTTTTTTTTAGCCTCTCATTGCTCTCTGCCTCCT